>PVIW01003278.1:0-150277 GCA_004026585.1 Noctilio leporinus | reverse complement strand
ATATATGAATACAGTGAATAGGCCTTCAGTGGTCACGGGGAAAGGGGTTGAGGGGAGGGGGGAGGCAGAGGCAGAAAAAGGGAGCAGTTTAGACAAAAACCTAGTATAAAGGAACCATGGACATGGACAACAGGTGGGATTGACTTTGCGGGGAATGGGTGGATGGGGAAGGGGACAGAGGGGAGCAAAAAAGGGGGTGGATGTAATACAACAACAATAATTTTTTTTTTTTAAGTGGAAAAAAATAATTAAATAAAAGACGAGAGGATATTGGGCAGCAGTAATGTTGAGCATGGAAGTGTGAAACAGCACAGCACGTTCACAGGCCTCCTGCTAACTCATCTGGGCCATAGTACAGGCTATGGAGGAAACACTTTCTACCTTTCCTTTCACCCTATTTTCCAAGGCAATCCTCTCAACAATCATCATGTGTTTTTTGTTTAAGATTTTTATAATGTTTTTTTTTTTTTTCCACATTTAGTACTGTGAAGTTATTCAGCATGGCAAAGAAAGATGTTCTGTTTAATTAAATAATATGCTTAATAGAGGCTTGGTATATATGCAAGAAGTCAGTTTTAATCTAATTTTTCAAATGATTCATATGCTCTTAGCTAAAACAAAGCACAATATATTTTATGATATGGCACTTTTACTCCTTCTTTGAGATAATTTATTCTCATGACCATGATAAGTTGCATGACTCTGAGCTTCATATGTTTAAGAAATTATGATGAATATGTATCAATTTTATGATATACTCCAGAACAACTCTTAAAATATATAAATCACTCGAATTGACTTGTTCTTCTTGGCATCTTTGTTCTTTGATAGACTGTAGACTATAGCCTTCCCATGGATGGGATAGTAGCTAATAATTCTACTGTTTTCCTGATAAACAGTTCATTTTCTTATGGAAACAAGTGAGGGTAAAATGAAATTGTCAAGAGCACACTTTTAAAAGTGTATTCAGACAATAACCAGACTCAATTCATAATAGGCTTCTTTCAGATGAGCTGTCATCTCACCTCTATCCTCTTTACATTTAAAACAAAATCCTCTACTCTGGCAATTTTCAACAGGTGTGCCACAAAATTTTTAAAAGATGCACTACCTAGCTATTTAGTCAGGGGCACTGACCTCTTTTTCCTTCAATTGTCAAATAAAAAAATGAAAACTGCCAACACAACAATAGCTGTCTGGTATGAACACCCTGTCTCAGCCATAAATATATAGGTCATATAATAGAGTTGCAACTTATTCCTCATGTCACATATTACAGTTCTGTCTGGTTAGTTCCTGGTACCAGAAATCTTTATATATAGTATAGGCACCTGATTTTTTAAAAGTCACTTTGAATCAAAAAGAGTAAGTAATTAATACTATTTTTTTGTAAATCAATTACAATTCTGCCTATTTCTGTCAGGTTGACAAAAAATATAGTTTTTGGAATGTTGCAGAGTTTTAGCTATTCATTTATACATGTCATGAGATGAAAAAGGTTGAAAATCACTGCTCTACTCCAAAGAGAAATGAACCAGAAGCAAAATTAAGAACGAAAAATGAGCCCTGGCTGGTGGCACAGTGGGTAAGGCACCAGCCTGCGAACCCAAAGGTTGTTGGTTCAATTCCCAGCCAGGGCACATAACCAGGTTGCAAGCCAGGTCTCCAGCCAAGTCCATAGCTGGAGGCAGGTGAAAGGCAACCATACATCGATGTCTCTCTGCCTCTCTCCCTTCCCCTCTCTCTAAAAATAATAAATAAAATCTTTTTAAAAATGAATGAAAAATGAGCTAATGGTATTGAAGGGCATGTGAAGAAAGTACTGATTGAAATGGAGGAAAACCTCAGACCTAACAAAAACATTTAGTACTTTAGAGTTAATTCAGTGTCTTTATCATTGATGTTGGCTATGAGGAAACTTGGTGTATCAGAGCTCTTCCTTTAAAGGATAAGATAGTGCTGACGATTAATTTCCACCATACCCTACAAGACTGACCATTTTGACCTAGTTTTTCTATCTATTCACAGTCCCTGTGAATTTGTGTAAGTATTTCTCCCTACTACTTTCTACTACACCCAATATACCACTTTGTATACTTAGGAATATGAGCCATATTTTGTAATGTGTATTCATACTGATATCAGGCAAACCAGAAACAAAACCATTTTTGACTCCAGGATACTAAATATAAGAAATTACCTGGAAATAACAAAATGAAGCTTAAATATTCCTTGCATTTTCTGGAAAATACCAGTATTAGCCATCAAAGATCAAGGCCATTTAGCTCCTTTAACATCACTGCATAATCCATAGTGTCCTCAGAAGAAGTAGTTTTATTTTTGACAACTACATATGGTTCTGCTGCTAAACTATTATTCAAATTTATTATTCTGTTCTGTTCACAGGTATTCACAATACATGAATTAACAGATGCTAATACAAAAAGAAAAAGTCTGAATGAAATAATGCTTTTGACTTGAGCAGCAATCTACCTACATACTGTAAAAACAACAAAAAATAATAGATGCAACTTCCTTATCTTACTGAGATATTTAATTCCACCCTCTGTAGGAGACCCATCAAGGAACCGAGATACAACAACCACTCTCATAAAAGTGTAGGTAATTACAACTATATTAACCCCTGAAAATTATTTTGAACAGATTAGTGTCAATCTGGGCAATTCCTAAAAATAGTGGCTCTGTAGGTTACTCCACATCCTAGTGAATGCTGGTTTACAAAGGGCACCTGATTAGATCTGGGACAGAATACCTGGATTCTTAGCTCTCCTGAGCTCAGCATTAACAGAATTCTACTCTATTATAACCCCCTGTTGCCATCCATCTGCAGCCAGTCCCTACCATTAGGATGGCAAGCCTCTGTTAGATAGACCCTGAGGCATCCTGACAGAGGAACTTGGAGGAACCACTGACCTCATTTGGGAAGTCACTCTGAAGTGCTTAACTTATGAATTTTCCAATGTTTACATTTTAATGTAAGGTACTCAAATCCTTGGTCTGAAATCAACCTGGTCCTTTGTTACCTATACTAGGTTATAAGGACAGATAATTTGTAAGAACGTGGGCTTTGGAGCCTGACGGAGCTGGTTCAAGTCTTAACTCATCTCTGACCAGCTGTGTGAATGACCTTGCATAGTTTCCTCTTCTGGGACAGTATTTTCTAATTCTCAAAGATTAAAAGTGACTCTCAGCCCTGTGCCTACCAAGCCCAGGCTTGCATCTAGCACTTCCCTGTCTTGGCACCTACATTGCTGAACTGGTCATCTGGTTTTATGCTCCTCCTTCCCCTGACTATAAACTTTCTGAGGGCTAGCATCCTGACTTGGCCAACTCTGCAACTCAAAGCCAGAACACATAGTTTGATTCTTGGTAGGCTCTCAACATCCGCTTTAAATTTAAAGGGAGATGAGGCACTTAAAGTTAGTGCTTCTCAAACTTTAATGTTTGATTCAACTGGGAATCGTATTCAAAAGCATATGATGATTCATTAAGTATAGGGGGTCCAAGATACTACATTTCTGACTAGCACCCAGGAAAATCCATGCTTCCAGACTACACTATGAATAACTAGGTGCTGGTTACCCATCTTTCTTTCTTTCCTTCCTTCCTTCTTCCTTCCTTCTGGCCAGCACAGTAACCCATGAAGTGGCAAGAGAGCTATCTGTGGGCATCTCTCTGAGGAAACATGTTCAATCTGTGATGCAAACGCAGAGGGCAGGGGCACCCAGGATAATATTAGGGTGGAAATTATATGTTGATATATCTCTACCCTATTAGAACAAGCTGTTAAGTGAACACAAGTGCTAATCGGCAGAAAAATAAAAAGCTCCTTATGGAACGAGGAACAGGTTCACTATACTTTGAGAGGGTAATACTATATAACAAGGTACCTGTTAAAGATACAAATTTATAAGTAGTTGACATTTAATACCTTGTATTTCACAGAAGTGTCCTACCCTCCATCTGAATGTTAACAGAATGAGTATTTATATAAAGCATGCCAGAGATGCACCCAGCCACACTTGGGAAAGGAAGCCACCATCTGGTTGCCACACAGTGCCATCTGCTGGACAGCTACTGACGTGCAGCAGAAAACTAATTCCCTCTGGGAATGAAAGAAAATTTTCTGCTGCATCTCAATGAGATTTGTGCAAACTAAAGCAACTTTCTACAAATCTGCACTGTTTTATTTGCAGAGGATATTGCACAGCATCTATGCTCTTTTTCTTAGAAAGTAGAACAGCTTTATAAAGATATATACATTGATGCAGAGCCAAACGTGGAACACATGCAAATCCCATAGGCTCATAATGAAGAAGCATTACTTCCAAAACAAAACAAAACAAAACAAAAAACAAAAAAACACCCCCTTGATTTTCTGGGCACATCTGGAGTTACTGATTCTTAATAGAATATTAGTGCACACTTTTGCAGCACCCTTCACAAAGGATATAACAAAGTACAAAATTAAAATTCCTAATCTTGCTCAATTATGAGCACAGCTTCCTCCTGAAACCTGAAAGTGGTCAAATTCTTTATCACAAATAACAAGGGAAGAATAAGGGGGAAAGACATAAGGCTTATTATGTAAGTCTTTTTCTATTGACATCTTTCGAGGAAAATGCAACCTGCTCTATCGTAGCGTAACTTTGAAGTGATGTTAAAATTCCCTACCTGAATATGCTCTCAGTCTAGTTGCAAGCGCTGATGGATCCATCCTGCCTTGTCCAAAGAGCTTTATCAGATTTCCAGGTGGCACAGAGGACACCCACGTCATGTGGTCTCCCTCAGAGACCAGTCTCGAGTGTATTTCATGCACAAGGGCATGCGCTTTGTAAGGAAGGAGGTAACTGCCACTACCCTCTAGCAGTCTATGTGGTGTAGCATGCACGTATTTTCAGCCCGGGTATTGTATTTACGGAGGCCACTGTGGACACGAACATAGCAAACCACTGAAACAGGAAGAAGCTACTACTACAGCTCTAAGTGCAAAATCATCCCGTGCTGATTCCTCAAGCCCTTCCCGAGTCGTTGGCCCAACTGTTAAAATGAATACAGGAAATTCAAACTTTGCTACTGTAGCAGCAGGTTCAGAAGACTGCTTGAATGCCATTGAGTTTGTTCTGGGCAGCCCCACTGTGGCTGTACTACTCTTCCTTGCACTGAAGCACCCCCGCAGGGTTCACAAGCAAGGAAGACTCTGAGAAGGAGCTGCCAGCCGTGGAAACAAAGTAGTAGCTTCACCCTTATGCAGCAGCTGGAGAGCGTGGCTATGGGGAGAACTGTGTGCATCTCCATGGAGACTCCTGTGATCTGTGTGGGCCGCAGGTCTTCCGTCCTGTGGATGCTGCCCAGAGATCACCACGCACATAAAATCTTGCAGTTGAGTCCCATGAGAAGGACATGGAGCTCATTTTCCATCCAGTGCATGAAGGACAAAATGTATGGGATCCGCATAGAGGTCGTCTACAAGAAAGTCAACCTCAATGAGCGCCGCTTCAGGATCCTCTCCGAATGCAACCATGCCTTCCCTCTGACACGTGTTTGCAAGTGGAGGAGTGCTAAGCAAGTTGAGAGCAAGATCATAAAGTCCTGCTCTGAAGGCTGGATCACATCTAACTTTGTCATTCCAAGTGAGTACTGGGTGAAGGAGAGGAAAGAGAAGCAGAAACTCATTCAGAGGTACTACAAGGAGATAATGAACAACACAGTGCGCAGGTATTTTGAAGAAGGACATGCCCATTTGGAGGCATTTTTTTAAAGATTGTATTTATTATTTTTAGAGAGAAGGGCAAGGAGGGAGGAAGAAAGGGAGAAGAACATGAATGTATGGTTGCTTTTCACCTACCTTCAGCTGCGGACCTGGCTGGAGACCTGGCTTGCAACCTGGTTATGTGCCCTGACCGGGGAATCGAACCAGCGACCTTTGGGTTCGCAGGCTGATGCCTATCCACTAAGTCACCAGCCAGGGCTGGAGGAATTACTTTTACAAGCATGCATACCCTGATGGCTGTAGAGAGGAGACAACGAGACAGAAAGTGGGAACATCAAGCAGATAGCAGGCCCAATGAAGGGACGGACCACTTCTGGGAGCTCACTGAGGAAAGACTGAACAGCAGCCCCTTGGACCACAATGAGGAAGAGGTTGTCACCTTTGAGCTGGGCAAGATGTTGCTCATGATTTTGGCTGCAGGTGGGGACAATGACCTGTCAGGCTATGAAGACAAGCGGAATTGCTTCAGGATGAGCGGGAAGGACCTCTAGCTCACATCTATAGCAGCTGTGCATGGCGTGTGCCTGGCCTGACAGGCCTGACAGGCCTGACACGGGGGCTGTCCCCCAAGCAGTGGGGCAGGGCCCGCAGTTCTCTCAGGCAGGCCGACTTGCTCCCGGTGCTGTCCTACTAACTTTTACCCAGGGCTTGTCTTCTCCATCCCTCACCTTTCCCCAAGGGCTGTGTTGGTTTCTCTGGGTAAAACAACTTACAAAAATAAGCCTTAAAGTTAGTTTTTTTTGTAACATGAATTGAACAGTGACATAGGAAGTGTAGGTTGGTTGCATCATCTGTTTCCAACCAGATTCACACGGTGTGGGAGGGTATTGTTTGTGGACTTTCCTGCACTTATGTTGAGGACCCCGGGTTCAAAAGTCATACCACTGGCCCTGCTTTGGAGTCCAAGAATAGGAGTGACGGGTGTAGGACTGGGACTGGTGGCAAGTAGACTGGGGCAAGTAGACTGGGGCAAGTAACCGGCTACTGACTTAAGAGGTGGATGCTTGAGGTTTCTGGTGAAATCTGCACATCTATGCTCTTATATCTGTTCCCTGCCATCCTCACCCTGTGGACCTCTTTTATGATGACACATAAGTAATAAATTCCTGGGTAAACATGAAAGGAAAGGGAGCTGATCACTTAGGTCTTAGACCACCTTCGATTTTAAAGAATCAAGCAGATGTGTAGGTTTCAGTGGATATATTAAAAATAATGATTAGTTCCATGAAATACCTACTCTGAGATGCCAGAAAAAGGTGTATGTGTAACCAGGTCCTTTAAGGCAATTTTCTATGGAAGAGCTCAAAGGGCATTACTCAATGACCCTCAGGATGGCTTTCCAGGGGTTTTCCTAAGATCCAGAAGTGAAATGCATGAATAAAGTATGGATCAATAAAATACCTTATAGGTACTTTACAGGAACATTAAGTGAATTGCCTGAGGTCAGAAAGTCCTAATGATGAAGGGGGAAAAAAACCCTGGAATGCCCAGGTTTTAGTTTAAAACACCTAAAGCACTTCCTCCCATGGAATACTTCTTGGGGGACAATCCTGAATTAATTTAAATGGCTTTCTGGGACACATTAATTATGTACACCAGGCCGCTCAAAAGGAGAAGATGGTTTTCTTGCCGCTCTGAAGTGGGGCTGGTTTCGTCTTAGTGAGAGTAGGAGCACTGAGTGGCCCTGGAAGGAAACACCAGAAATGCCAAGAGGGCTGGGAACACAAGTGGGACACAGATTGTTCACCTGGCTGTCTTGTCACATCCTGTGGAATATCCTCAGTCACCTGGGAACACTGACCTTTCTTTCCAACTGTCCAGCCTCAGCCCCACCCTCTCCAGGCCTCCATCGCCCTCAGAGAACCCAGCTCTACTGACAAGGAGCTGGTACCCGGACTGTCTCTACCAAAGGTTAAAGCAGCATGACTCTTCCCTTCCCGCACCCATAAGAATTTCAAATATGCTACACATTCAGAACAAGTGCAGGGTGGACTTTTTGAACACTTGACAATTCAATACGGAGTCCCTGTCAGCCCTGAGTGTTATGTCAAGTGCTGTGCCACGACTGAGCTAATGGAGTGTAACAGGAATGCTCTTAGGAGGGGTGCAGAGTGCCCAAAGCCATAAGGCTGAGCCCTCAGAGGATAAGGACTCTAGCTGGACACCAATATGAGCGGGACCTCCACCCTTTGTGGGCTCTAAGGACTCAGAGCTTCCACTCCACTGGGCTGTGCCGCCTAGCCTGACTTGAGAGCAATGTCCAACTCACCATCTCCGGATGCCAGTGACCAGGACTCCGTGCCTGATGCTCTGCTTGCTTCTAGTGGCGGTAAACTCCCTTGAGTGTGACTCCATTGGCTTATTAAAGAGGTCTCCCCTAATAAACCAGGTATCACGGGCAAATAAAAACACAGGTGAGTGACTCCTTGGGGATGCTTTCTTGCTCATGACACTGAGGCTGGACAGTTGGAAAGAAAGGTCAGTTTTTCCAGGCAACTGAGGATGTTCACCAGCAGCAATCCCAGGGCACAGAGGTGGAATTGGGGAGATCAGTGCTTTGAATTTTATTCTGAGGGACCTGCATCATCACCTCTAGGTTTTGTTCAGAGAGACCTCTGTTCCTTCAGACCAAAATGCACTTCCCCTACCACTGTCTGCCAAGATCTTGCTCAATGACATGAACCATATCCACCACTGACAGAGAACTCATTCATGTATCCTGACCCGACCTCATGGCTTCTCCTCCACCCCGACCAAAAGGAATCACTTTCAATGAGATTTTTTCTGCTTGTTTGGCACACCCTTCATGGCATTCATCTACACTATATGAAGAATTTTAGTACCTGCCAACATCTTGCCAAATAGTCTGTAAACTCCTAGATATCAGAGACAGTTGTATAAATCTTGTACTTATTATGTTAACCTGACAACCAATATACGCTCTTAAATTGAGTTGTAAGCTAGATCTATAAAATTCAGTCATCAATAAGATGATCTGACTATATAAAACAATTTTTATATAGAAGAAGTGCTGACATTTTTCAGGCACCCTGTTACTTTACAGATCAAATCCAGAAAATTATTACTAGTTCAAAACTTTTGTAGTGCCAATCTCTCATCTGTGGAATATTTCTTGAAATGCATGGCCCACTGGCTGGAACTTGTTACCATTTCAGTGGTATATAGAGCTCTTTGCTGATGAAATGTGTTGTGGTACAATGAAGAATTTAAATGCTCCCTTAAAAAGTCAGTGACCAAGAAACAGCACTGTTTGCGTGTGTCCCAAACCTATAGTTTATTTTCAAATCAGAAGTAATGATCTGCTATGTTAAATGAGTGGGAGAAAATTAAACACCTGGATTAGGAGACTCTAAGAGCCCAGCAGCAAGTTGAAAATGTAACTTTCAATATTTTAGCCCAAAGGAGCATGACAAGAAGTTTATTGCTCTAAAAGCCAATATGAAAAAGTTCGCAGTGATTCTAACTTTATTTTTACTAGCAGAAATAGAGTTGGCTCTACAATCTTGAATGTTTGCCTTTGGACTAAATGACATTCTTAATTTTTCTCAAAATTACAACTTTCTCCTTTATAAAAGAGGAAAATCTCTTTAGAGTAGGAAGACAGGCAGTAAGGATTACCTAAATAGAGCAGATTTTTGCTGTAACCATAGGCTGGTGGTTTATTAACAATATAAATTTATTTCTTAAAGTTTTAGAGACTGGGAAGTGCAAGATCAAGGTACAGACAGATTCAGTGTCTAGTAAGAGCCCACTTTCTAGTTTAGGGATGGTGGGGGTTTTTTGTGTGTGTCCTCATGTGGTGGAACAAATGAGGGATCTCTCTGGGATCTCATTTATAAGAACATTAATCCCATCCATGAGGGTTCCACCCTCCTAACATGATCACCTCCCAAAGGCTCCATCTCCTACTACCATCACCTTGGAATCACAAACATTCAGACCACAGCAAGGGTAAACTGTGGAATTAGTTAAAATTTACATGAAGCATACCTTATCAGAGCACAAGAAGGAAAAAACTGTATGCTGTTGAGCAGAATGAACAGAGAGAGATGCGGGTGGCGGATCTATGCTGGTAAACAGTGAAGACACAGAAGCCCCTGCTCAGATTAGAGAAGGAGATAGAATTCCCTTTAGAAATATTATCTAAGTAAGGAAGATAAAGGGGTGGGGACAAGACTCACTGAGGCATTTTTATCAAGTATTCTATGTCATCTCAACTAATCTCAAAAGTACAATATGTAAAAAGAATATGACATAAATGTTATTATCCTTTCTGTATGGACAAGGAAATTGTAGTTCCATGAAGTTAGAAAAGTTACCCCAAGTTATAGCAGGGATTTTTGAATCCAGATATATTTGACTCTAAAATCCATAATTTGTTTACCATGTCACCTTGAAAATAAACATGTCTACAAAATATAATTGGGGTTGAAGGAAGAGAGAGCAGTCATCTCAAAAAATGGTAAAACTAAAGAATACAGAAATTAAACAAATGTTTTATTTGAGTTGTCACTGCAACACTTATTGGGGAGACCTGAAAGCTGAAATCTTTTGAAACAGAGGTCAAATTAATGTTACGAAGACATGATGTTCTGAGCCTAACTGACAGAATGGACATAAGTAAATCACCAGGAATGGGTATAAAACAATATAAAAGTCTCAAGGAACTTCAGGATGAAACAGTTTAACACTGGGTCAAAATGTACAATTTGTCACTTATAAAGTTATCCTAATGCAAGGAGCCTGGAAGGCTGCCAGCATGAGTCTAATACAGAAGATGGGTTCTGGAGGTCTGGATCAGGAACTTGAACTTGCATGCATGACCGGCAGGCAGGCTCTACAACTATGATGTTTCAGACACCCCATGGAAACTGCACCTCTCACACATCCCTTTCTGGAATATATTACAGTTACTTACATAGATACCTCATCACGTCTAACTAGGCTTTAAGCTGTTTAGCAAAAGCTATTTCTTATGCATCATGTATTCCCTGACAGTCTGCCATACTGACCTGTACTTCACAGATACTATCTAACTGAGTCAACCCAGACCTCATCAGTAAGCCCAAATGCTGGCTGGAAAGACAACTGTGGTTTCTGTTGGGGGAAACACTATTTCATTGATCATCAGAATTCTTTAGGAGATGGGCATCAGTTCGTGGCCAAGAGGAACTTGTAGACATGCTTTTCCAACTAAATTGCATGGTGATTTGGAACATGTTTTTCAAGGGAAGAAAACTGGTTCAAAAGTACAAACGAGAAGAAAGAATAAAAGTATACTTTCTCTAAATGAAAGTGGTTAAAAGCAAAGAGTCTGTTGCAGCTGACCTTAATTAACATTTTTTTCAAATATAAATAATCGGGCTGATGAAGCCATAAAGTATTCCAGATTGCAGATAAGAAGTCAAGCTGATGAACATAAATGACCAAAAAAAAAAAAAAGGGGGGGGTCGGGCGGGCAAAGAGTTGAGTGGAGTGAAATGTGACAGATGTGCTTCATTAAAGATAGCAATAAACTAATGATTAAAATACGAAAGTATCATCTAGGATGATGGACTCTGAATGGTTAGTAACAAGTAGGAAAGCAATGAACATCCTAAGTGCAAGCATTTCTACTTTTCTACCTAGTTAACATGTGAGTTATATAGCCCAAGTATCACTCAGACAAGGGGAAAAGTACCATCTCCAAGATACTTCATAAAATTCCTCCTGGTGCTTAAGAAAGCAAATCTAGCATCAGACTAGCTGGGTCAAAATGCTAGCACCGCTGCTTCTTAGTCATGGGAAACTTCTTTGTGCCTCAGTTGCCTCATCTATAAAATCAGATTAATAATATTAGCTACCTGGCAGGGCTGTTGTATGGATTTAAAAGAATTAACCTATAAGGTATTTAAGATAGTCCCTAGCACAGGGTAAACACTCATTAAGTGCTGGTATCATCATCATCATCATTATCATCATCATCACCACCACCACCATTTATTCTCAAGGTCACATTATACCAAGAGACAAGCAGCTGATGAGCATGGAGCCCCATGCCCATTATAAAGACTGCTGAGTTAAACTGCCTTACTTCACCTCTTTTGGTATTTCCCTTCATTGCTATTTTATTCCAGGTAGGACTTTGCTAACATAGATTGAAATTAAAATTAGATTGAGCAATATCTTGCTAAGGCAAGGGATTTTTCTTGACTTGCCTACATTGATACAAAATGTAACACTGTGGCCTGCTGGTAGGCCTGAGTATCTCATCAGCTGTCTCTAGTTTTTGCTTTTGGGCACTACCAGAATAATCTTCTGAGTTGTGGCCAGTCAAAGTTCTGTCTTTTACTGTATCCCATCTTGTGTGTAATTCTTGTCAAGCTACCAGCACCTTTCAAGCACCCTGACTAGGTTTGGGAAATCTGCAGCCTTACAGATCTCGCTTTATTAGGGCAGAATCCAGGAACCTCAAGATCCAGGCTCCTTTGCAGCTGGGATGCAGGCACCTGGACTAGATTTTGCCAGCCAGTTAAGTAAGTGGTCCTGAATCTTTGGTCTGTAAACAAGCAACCTGAGGAGACAAGCCTGGGGGAGTCCATATGGGTGGCCGTGGTGGCAGCAGAGACCTCCAACAACCAGGAACAGCCAGCCCGGGGGTGTTCCTTGGTGTTCATGACTGACAGCAACAGTTGCAATTTCCTCATCGGACTGCTTCAGATTCACAATTTCAGATGGTTCCTGTATGTTTGGACTCCTCCCCATAATTCTGTGAGTTCTCTAATATACTTATAATAAAATCCTCTCCACAAAACACGGTTATGTGTTTGGTTGTGTTGATTCCAGCTAAAAAATCGACTGGAAGGGCTACATCGACTAGTAAAGGAGGTACAAGGCACCAACTAGTTATACATTAAAAAATACATGGCAGTTGATATAATTAAGTCTGTACTAAAAGCACAAATTAGTCTCCAAGTTTTTCCATACATACTGCTTCTACAGAGAAGGAAAAACTGTTTAGGACATGACAGTTGATAATAATGTTTTGCCATTGTAATGTCAAGTTTACTTTATCAATTTTTCTACTTAACTGCATGATGAAATAAACTAGCCCATATTGAGTGACTTAAAACAATAAAGGCTTTAAGATGCTCACAGATACAGGAGGAGGTCAGGAATTTAGACAGGGCACAGAGAAGGTGCTTTCTTTCTTTTCCAAGATCTGGCCCTCAGGCTTTTTGGCTTTCTCACAATATGGTAGACTCAGGGTCACTGAACTTGGTCCTGTCACCTCAAATATCTCAATAAACAAGGGGGAAGGTGCATTGCCTTTCAAGACCCATCTTGGAAGCTCCACAACGTTCATTGCAGTACATCCTATTGGCCAAGACAGCCAGGGGGCCTGCCCATGTTCAAGAGGAGAGCAAATCTTGCTGGTGGAGGGCCTTACCTTCGATTGGTATAAACAGAAAAAGAAAAAAAATGCACCCTCTGTGAGGCACAATGAAGCAATGCCTGCATGTACCATGATAATACCCTGCATCCAAGAGAGGTCCCAAAAGCATAAACTAAATTTCTCAATTTTGCTCTCTATTTTTATCCATCAGCACATAATTTGACTATGGAATGTCCACCTAGATGAACAAGGTGACTACTTAAATTCTGAGTATTGAAATCTCTCAGTAACAGTCCAAATTAATGTGTAATTTGTGTTTTCTTCCAGCTGATCATAAGTCCCTGGTGCTATAATTCCTCTACAAGAGAGTTCAAGATCTCTTGAAAAATCTTGTGTTTGCATTCAGAGCAATGTCATGAATATAAAAATCCTTCTGAAGATAAAAGGATTTTTTATGATGCTCATGTATTTCCTCTAGTTTTATAGATAGAAGATGGTGTTGATAATGGCATGATAATTTATATTGTACGCACTGAGCAGATCATTGCGGCTGAGGTTTGCATTGAAAAATGCAATTACATTTCTCTCCATTTTACCACCACTGCTGAAAGATGCACTGAAATCCTTCCAACTCCCTTCTAGGCAAAAAGAGCTTTTGCTATGAAGAGTGTCTTAAGATTCCAGAAGGACATTTCTCCTCATCAGTATGTAATCTACAGGAGATATATGCAGTCTCCAGACACAGGTTCATCCGTTATCTTCCTGGTAAATTTATGAGCTTTGACTATCTGATTACAAAGGTAACACCAGAGAGCTATTATTTTTAGGGTACCAATCCTTTCCAGAATTATATATATATATATATCCAGCATCTTTTTTAATGGAATGTGCATTTTGTTCCTTGAGGCTAAGGTGTGGGTCTGATCCACTGATACCCAGTCCAGTACATTTACATAGCAGTTGTTCACCAAATGTCAATTGATGAGGATCTTATGATTACACATCACTTCCATGAATATATAATCCATGTGCCACGTGCTAACTCTTTTATATATGGCTAGGATTTTACATTTTAAACTTCTGGTGGCTTATATTCCATCAGGTGGTCATCATATACATATTCTAAGATAGATTACATTTCATGCATATATACCTTTGTATGCCACAAAGTCAAAGCCATCAGAATTGGTGACAAGATGTGTGAGGGCAAGAACCATGTCTATCTTATGTATTTCCAGCACTTAGTACAGCGTAGTCATTCAATAAACACTTATAATAGGATGCAGTCACTGATTAGATAAACAAAAGCATGATTAAAATATGTTTGGGTCTTAAGTCACCTTGGCTTATTCATTCATTATCTCATATAGTACAAGTCTCAACCTAAAAATAAAGTTGGAACTATCCACATTGTTACAAAGGAGGACCTCAGCATATGAGGAAATAACTGGCTCACATTCTATGCTGTCATCACCAGAAAGGATTTAATTTCCACCAGCAACATATGCAAAGATCCCCAGGTATGATTCTTGTTGGGTTGAACAACTGAAAGGCCTGCTCCTGTTAAGTGAACAGGAAGTGATCTAACTGCAAAATTTCATTTTAATGCACACTTCTCTGTGGTTGCTTGGGCTCACCATGATTTATAAACACTGCAAATCCACCATGAAAATAAAACCCTGGCATCATTACTAGTTAGTAATTAAATTCCATGCACATCTAGAATTTTGCTAGTATGTACATTTTATTAATAAGGTGGTCTTAAAGGCTATTGAAAGGTAGTGGAAGACTTCATTGCTTAACCAAGCCTGTCACTTATCCCTAAACTTAGCAGTTTTACTAGGATAAATCATGCATCATATTGTGGTGTTTTAACTGGTTATAGATTAAACAGGAAAAGTGATAAGAAAACTAATTTTACTAGACTACCCTAATCTTGCCAAGCATAAAAATGCACTTAACTGAGAAAAGATTCATAAAGAATTTGTGTGCTACTAAGGAAATCATTATAATAGTTAATTTCTGGGACTATTCTCTGCAAAAGTGATTCTATATGTGGGTACAAGCATCTTACTACTTCATAAGTCTTCCAGGAATCATGTTCAAGTATTTATATATAGATGATGCTGCAGGTATGTGAACATATGTAATTTTTACATGACATAATTTGATAGGTAAATTATATATAATTTTATCTATGTATACTTATATTTAACTTTATTATACATCATTTCTTTTTATTTTTCCTTTATATTTCAGCCAGGCAGTTACATCAATTTTTAAAGATCCCCTGGTGTTGACTGTACTATTGATGAAATGCATCTTAAGCCACTAAGTTGTTGTTACTAAATGTCTGTCAAAGAAAGAATATGCTGATCCTGACAGAATAAAGAAATTTTGGACTAAATATTATCTGAGGTCTCATTCAGTTTGAAAATTCTATTCCGTCTTATTATAGAAAGCCATAATTGGTGATTTTCTCTACAAAAGTGGTTCCAGCCAAAACCAAAAATAAATTACACACTCCCACTTATTTAGCATTACTGCTCATAGAATACACATTATTTCTGGAAATTCCCTAATTTGCACATTTTCTAATAATGAGAAATGCCTTTCCTAATCCATGAGGCAGAAAATGGCATTCCACATACACCTGCATACATTCAATTCTTGCCTCTTAGTCTACACATAAAACATGCCTGGCAGAAAGTCAGTTGGATTAGAAAATGAAAGGAGACTATGCTTATAAATTAATTTTAAATGAAAAACTATTTTAAAATTGAGCAAAAGGAGGAACAATAGAAACAAGGGAAGGAAAGTGAGAGAAATGATGTGGAAGTAATGTAATTTGATTACTCTGCACCGTAGGCCAACAGCATGGCAATATTCACAGAATTACAATGAAGTATCATAATTTTAACAAAAGAAGAGCTCAAAGTCTCAGTGCTTTTCCATCCAAAGGGGTCCCTTAATCAAACAATCATTAAACAAAAGCTCAGAACTCTTTTCAAATGGGTTTGAATGGCTTTCTGAAGTGCCTCCTCACACTCACATTCAGTTAAACAAAGATTTACTGAGCACCTACTGTATAGATGGGTGGAGCACTGCTCTTGGTGCTACGAAGTTTAATGGAAATGATGAGATTCCTACACTCCATATTTCTGCAGGACACACACATGTAAATAAATATGAAATAAGGAAGACTATGAGCTCTAAGATAAGTACCAAGTGCTAAAGCAACTTGAGAGAGGGAAAGATTCATTTCAAGTACAGAAATCTAAGAAGGCTTCTTGGAGGAGGTAGGATTGGAGCTAAACTTGAAGAAGGAAGAAGGAAAAAGGGAGAAGAAGTAGGAGGAGGAGAAGGGGAAGGAGAAGAATGAGGAGCAGGAGGAAGTGGAGGAGGAGGAGAAAGAAGGGGTGGAGAAAGAGGAGGGGGATGAGGAGGAGGAAGAGGGGAAAAGCTCTGATAAGCAGAAATGAAGGGAAGAGAGGGGTGGTCCTGAAACAAGAAACAGTTTGAATCAAAGCCTGGAAAATGAAAAGATTTAGAGCAAATTAGAGAGGTGGTATTAGGGTGTGGAAGTAACACTGGACAGGGTCAAAATAAACCTGAAACCCAGACCGAGAAGTTGGGACTATATTCTATACATTCAATGACCATTAGCTATTACAGAGCGCGTACTATGTAGCTAATTCTATTTTAAGCAGTAATGCTTTATCAGGAAACAAGGCAAACAAAAACCCCTGCTCTTATGGAGTTTATTATTTAATTGGCAAAAAGTACAGAAAGATAAATAAGAAAGAATATATAGTGTGTCATAAAGTAAGAATATTGTGGAGAAAAAAATGAATGGATGAGGAATAAAGGTGTTACATTTTAGAATGTCCAGGGAAGGCCTCCTGAGAAGGTGGCATTCAAAAAACAGCTCAGAGGAGGTGAAAATACAGTAAGTAATGGGATTCGAAAGTAGATTGTAGCCACTACATGCCTATGAGGAAAGCCTCTGTTTGGGAAACTGACAACACTAATGCTAATGAGGAAGTGGAGCAACAGGAACTTACGTATATTGCTGGTGGAAATGCAAAACAGAACAGCCAGTTTGGAAGATGGTTTGGTGGTTTCTTGTGGGGGCCACTTTGTGTGGTATCAGAAACTGTGGCACCTGCGCAAACCAAGCCCAGAAAGCAGGACTGTAAACCTTAACCGAAAACGGGACGCAGGTGGCAGACGTGATCTGAGGCTACAAAGAGGTTTCCGTGGGAAATCAGAACTAAGAATGTAATGTTGCTTTGAAGCCTGCTCTGCTTTGTGTATGTGCAGATCTTAATCAATGGTATTTAAGTTAAGGCACAGAATGAACTCCTGAACTACGTTTTAATCAATGCTCCGGTGCCAGCAAGTCTGACCATCCATGGCCAGGTACTGTTCTCTGTGTTTTATAGCTTACCCACCCTGAACACGATGGCGAACATCTGCACTCTGCTTCACCCTAATAAAAGCTATGCCATGGAAGGGGACAGTGTGCATTCTCCACTAGAGAGAATGGCCACCCCTTTTCTCCCCAGGTACTTTGAGTCCGGGTCAACTTGTTCAATCCGTGATCAAGGGACCCTGCAGGGCAGGGATCCCCCATAGTTTCTCACAGACCTTACCACCCATTTCAGCAATTGTACTCCTTTGTATTTATCCAAAGGAGTCAAAAACGTATGTCCACACAGAAACCTGCAAGTAGATGTTTACAGCAGCTTTATTCATAATGACCAAAATTTGGAAGCAACCAAAATAGATTGTGATATATCAGATCATGGAACATTATCCTGCACTAAAACAAAACGATCTATTAAGCTATGAAAAGACATGGAGGCACCTTAAATGCATATTCCTAAAGACAGAAGCCAACTGGAAAAGGCTATATACTATATGATTCAAACTATATAAAATTTTGGAAAAGGCAAAACTATGAAGAAAATTAAAAGATCAGTGGTTACTGGTGGGGGTGGGGAGAACAGAGATGAATAAGCAGAGCACAGAAGAATTCTAGGGCAGTGAAAATACTCTGTATGATTATGATTTTCAATGTAGTTTCATCCTTGATGGAAGAATGGAAGAGA
Source organism: Noctilio leporinus (assembly GCA_004026585.1). Taxonomy (NCBI): domain Eukaryota; kingdom Metazoa; phylum Chordata; class Mammalia; order Chiroptera; family Noctilionidae; genus Noctilio; species Noctilio leporinus. The sequence continues at coordinate 131,973 of PVIW01003278.1, read as the reverse complement.
GGAAATAAAAATAGATACCACTCTGATGAGTGATGTTGATAATGAGAGAGGATATGCATATGCAGGAGCAGAGGGTATATGGGAAATCTCTGTGCTTTGTTCTCAATTTTGTTGTAAACTAAAACTGCTTTAAAAAACAAAGTTTTTAAAAGAAGAAATTGTGCATAATTTACAGAATCAGATTTGTGTTCTGAAGTGATAACTCTAGAAATAATATGGATTACTGATTTGAGGGGTAAGTTGTGTGGGTAACCAAAAGCAGGGAGAATAGGAAGCAACACAATGCATTGCATACCATATAGTGTTCATGATTCCTAGCTACATAGTCAATGTGTAAAAAGATATAGGTAAATGAGAAACACCAGATTTAGATCAGTGGTTATCTTTGAGATGGAAAGAAGCAAGGGGGAAAGAAGCAGGAAAAGGTGATGTAGGAAAGGGTCCTTAGGGCCTTTCACTATGTCCGTTTCTCTCCTTCTTAAACTGCTAATGGTCACATAGATGTTTGCTATTTTAATCTCTATTCTATTTGAATGTTTGAAATAGTATATAAAAATTTTAAAAATAATAAAAGTGAAAGCTAGAACTAATTAAAATAGTTCATTTACTATGTACCAGGCACTAAGTTACCCTGGAACTACCTGAATGAACCCATACAACTCTGTAGAAAGAAGTACTATTATTTTTTTTTTCCATTTATTAAAAAAATGGCACAGAGACTAGGTAATTTGGACAAGATCACCCAGCTGGCAAACCAAGTCACACAGGTTCCAAACCATGGTGGCAAAACTCCAAAGACGCTACTTGAAACTGAGAAAGGCAGATAGAAGCGAGGACTCCAAAGGCATCTGCAGCAAGTGCAAAGTATTCTCAAGAAAGCTAAGCAAGGAATCCTCTGCCAGACAGATCCACAGTTTCTGAAATATTACTTTGCCTCCCATAAGTAGCTGGACTTGAGGTAGGAGACTTGGAGACAGTTGATAAAATAAAAATGAGGAAGTCCTGGGAGGCTGACATCAAAGTAAGCAGCTGACATGATACTTAACAACATCCTAAATTCTGAAAATAGTCTTATAATAGTATAGTAATAGTTAAAACCACATCCATGCCTACACACTTTGATCCTGAACAACCCATAGTCCACCTTAGCATCATTATAATCTGATGGTAATAAATTAGCATTGCAGTTTCCACTCCCCAAGTGGGCAATCAGAGAGAACTATGGGTAATTGCACATGCTGTAGCAGAAAAATTGTATAATTCCTAAACTCAAGCAAGTAGAAAGTAATTAAAAATAGGGAAGCAGCCCTGGCTGGTGGCACAGTGGATAAGGTAGGTGCCGGCCTGCAAACCCAAAGGTCACTGGTTTGATTCCCCAGCCAGGGCACATAACCAGGTTGCAAGCCAGGTCTCCAGTCAGGTCCATGGCTGGAGGCAGGTGAAAGGCAACCACACATTGATGTTTCTCTCCTTTTCTGTCTCTCTCCCTTCCTCTCTCTCTGGAAATAATAAATAAAATCTTTAAAAAAAAGAAAAAGAAAGTAAAACGGTTAACAGGGGAAAGGTATTGAGTACTTGCAAAAATGAAGATACGGCAGATAAGCAAAGCCAGCTCATTCAGAGACAGAATGGTCCACCATGCAATGGGCAAAGGAGCCAAGGATGGGTGCAACAAAGATCAATGGTAGTGTGCAGGGGAGGGGACAGATGAGGCCTGAAAACTCACATTTTCTAGAATCGTGGGAGAAAGATCTTCTGCTAAGAGAAAGGGAAGTGGAGTGGGGAGGAAAGCTTTTGGAGAGAAATCAGAAATAGCCATGTTAATTAAACTGACAGGAAATTAACAGGGGATCGAAAATAAGTGCTTCAGTCCAAACCGAGGATGTGATGATGGTAAAGTGCCTTGACATTGAGTTCATGGGTCAGTGCACGCACATCAGTCAACATCCCAGCTGAGAGAGCCCTATCCGTTCTCAACCATCTGGGCACAGGAGCAGAAAGAGTGCAGAAATAACCTAAAGACAATCAGGTGGACATGACAGATTCTTGGATTAATTTTTAAGTTATTTATAAGGTTTCAATGGCTAATAAAAAACACAGACTATGTATATTGCTTCCAACTCAAAGAGTTTATAATATAATTGGAATAGAGCAAAAGCAACAGGAAGAGAATATCAGCCAAGAGCAGTAAGTAGTGGGAACATAACAGAATATGTATAACCAATTTATAGGAGCCAAAGGTTAGGCAAAAGAATTTCAAAAACATGTGAACTGATTACATAGGCAAGCCTTAAAAATTAGACTTTGGCCCTGGCTGGTGGCACAATGGATAAGGCACCAGCCTGGGAACCCAAAGGTCACTGGTTGGATTCCCAGTCAGGGCACAGTACCAGGTTGCAAGCCAGGTCTCCAGCCAGATCCCCAGCCAGATGCAGGTGAAAGGTAACCATACACTGATGTTTCTCTCCCTTTCTTCCTCCCTCCCTTCCCCTCTCTCTATAAATAATGAATAAAATATTTTTAAAATATTAGACTTCAGTTAATTTTTTAAAGGTTTCCTACAAAAAGTAGTGAGGGGAATCAGAAAAATATCTCACCCATGGCCTGACACCAGAAGTTAAGTTTTTAAGCAGAGTTTTGGTTACTCTTCAGTTCTTTCCCTTTCTCGCAAATAACAGGTGTCTCAATGAAGTGGGACAAAGGAAATTTTCACTTCTTTTTCCTTCATTTATTAATTTCTGCTGATAGATATTGCTCCAAAATGGGCTATCTAATGACTGGTGAATAGGGTTATTTTAAAGAAGAAGTCCCCGACTGGTAGAAAAAAGGAGCTCCTGTGTATGGTAGATAGCAGGGGAAGAGGCAGCAGTATACAGGGCCTCCTTTTTTCTAACACTAATAGCAGGGGTTAGTTTTAAGAATTAGTCTATGGCACTAATTTTTAACCATTTTCATCTAATGGCACATACAAACTACATACCAAAATTCTGTGGCATACCAAAAAATTCTTTTTTGCCAATCTAACCAAAAATAAAAATTAAAAAGGTATCATTTTGATTCATTCACACTGGATAGCTATTATTGTATTGGTTGTTGTCATTTTTTTTTTCTAACTTGCCAGTCTAAGGGAAAAGAGGTCAGTGCCCCCTGACTAACTAGTTAGGTATTGCATGGTTCAAAATTCTTGGAGCCCACCAGCGTGCCACACACATCACTGGTCGATGGAAATATGATTGGTGGGATCACAAAAGATGTACAGGGTAAAAGACTGAAGGCATCACTGAAGAAGCTAAAGCTGCTAATTGGCTCTAATGATCTGAATGCAAATTAATAAATCTCTGTGCTAAAAATTACATGCATATATAATTGAGACTTTTATAAGTTAAGAGCTCTATTTAATCCATTATCCACATTTTTCCTTTCGTGGGACCTGGTAGGGATGGAGAACATTTTTTTTTACTACCTTTCTTGCACCATCCATCACATGCATCATTGAGCTTTACAGCTTTTGAAGGTCTTATTAAAAAAAAATCCAAGGATTGCATAAATAAAATCTGCAGTTTTACAAAGGCGGGGAAAAGGATCAAGCACAAAGCCATGGAAGGCTGAGGGGCTTGAAAATGCCCAGCAAAGTAATCTCCTTAAGAACCCTTGGACCCAACAAGAAGAAAATCTTGAAATTGCAATGTGTGGTTGTGGGCTGTCAGAAATAAAAGGCATATAAAGACACAGCTATGACCAAATGGTCAGATGCATTTTCTTCAACAATGACTAGAGTAGTTGTCAGGATTAACTGAGATCAGTTATATGAAAAGGCCTAATGGAGTGCCTGGTACACAGAAGGTACTCAAAACTTTTGGTTTTTCATTCATTCATTCATCCAGTCAGACAAACATCTAATTCTTAGTTCTACTTTCTACTATTTTATTTTTTTCTTGTCTTCCTCTCTGTATTTTTCTCTTTGCCATCTTTTCTTTCCCCCTTTTCTCCCTATTTCCTCTTCTTTCTCCCTCTTCTCCCTTCCTCTATCTCATTTAGCTCCTCTAGGCATACAGGTATTGGAACTCATTGTTAAACCCACCAGAGACCTACATCCTCATTGCCAGCAGCCCCTGTGTAAACATCCTTCATTTGCCATCATGCAAAAGCCCACTCTTATCAACACAGGTGTTGAAGCACCTGAGCCAACACGATGCTAATAATAAGTTTAAAAACAGACTATGCCTGCAAGGATGACAGCCTGGGTAGTAAACAAATGGCTATTTTGTACTTGAGATCTATCTAGTTATAGGAGATAAAAATAAGAGGAGTCAGCCATCCTGAACCAACCCCATTTTAGGCCACTAAATAGCTGTGACCCTGAATAATCACCTAACTTTGCTGTGTCTCAGTTTCCTTACCTATAAAATAAAGTTACTGAGAAAATTAAATTATTCACTACATCTAAAGCATTGACAACAGTATCAGAAAAGTATTAAGTGCCAAATAAAGTGTTAAATACTATTACCACCAACCTTATCATCATCATTTTATTGCAAGATACATCCAGAATGAATACTATAATCATTAATATTTTTATTTTCTTAATTTTTTATTTATTATTTTTAGAGAGAAGGGAAGGGAGAGAGGCAGAGAGGGAGAGAGACATCAATGTATGGTTGCCTTTCACCTGCCTTCAGCTACGGACCTGGCTGGAGACCTAACTTGCAACCTGGTTATGTGCCCTGGCTGGGAATTGAACCAGAGACCTTTGGGTTCACAGGCTGGCGCCTTATCCACTGTGCCGCCAGCCAGCCAATATTTTTCTCTTCTCATTGCTGTTCTATACAGCTGTCCCAATTTTTCCCTATTGTTCTCCACTGCCTCACCTATTCCCTGCTCCCACAGTCAATCCCCATTCTATTGTCCATGTCTATGGATCATTTATACTAGGTCCTTGACTAAACTCTTCCCGTTTTTTCCTTCTTCTAACCCTTTCCCCTCCCCTCTAGTCACTGTCAGTATGTTCCTTATTCCCCTGTCTCTATTTTGCTCATTGTTTGTTTTGTTCATTAAGTTGCTCTTATGGGTGAGATCACATGGTATTTGTCTTTCACCACCTGGCTTATTTCACTTAGCATAATACTCTCCTCTGCTTGTTTTATATTTTGCTTTTCTGTTTCAAAACCCCCTTGCTTATGCTCTTCTTCTGGCCTGACAACAACCCAGTGGACCAGGAGGCTTATCATCTCTATTTCATAGACAACAAACCTGAGGTGCCTTCCATACTTGCCCTCCTCTGACATTATCCTCAAGGCCATAACCAAAGAAGCACCTCTCCTGGATTCTGGCTCCAGAGATGCAGGAGACAAACATAGGAGCAAGGTAAGAAACCAAAACTGGGAGGAAGGGCCTTCCCCCTTGCCCCTCACATCCCATTAATTGCCGAGTTACGTGTATTCTATACCCTCTCTTCTGTCCCTTTCTCCTTGCCATCCCATCCTCGCTGTCCTGACCTTTATCATCTCCCACATGAATAACTGAAACTACCATTTACTGCTCACCCCATCTGTCCGGTCTCTGTCCCTCACGGCCATTCTCCACCTGAAAGCCCATCATGTCACTCTTCTTCAGCGGCTCCGTATCTTCCCCAGACTGGCTCCTCCAGTCGTGGTCCCATTGCATATGGATGTCCTTTTCCCCCCTTGGAAGCTCTGTTCACAGTGTCCTGTAATTATTGGTTCTTGTCCCCACTCTAGATTACAAATTCCTTGAGAGCATGGACCATATTTTTGTTTTCTCAATACCAATCAAAATACCCAACTCATGGTAAGTGCTCAACAAAACTACATGGAGTAAACAAACTAAAACTCTATGACACAAATAGAAAGGGACTGGGGTACAGTGCTGACCATGTTTAATACAGTATTGCATCAGTGGACACATTCATGAAAAATTGCCTCCTTTAAATAAAAATTTAATCTGATCAGAGACTACAGACTTTCCAGACTTGGGGAAAGGATGTTAGAATCCCATAATTTTCCTTCATTGTCTCAAGGATTATAAACTCTCCACTCAGAGGGCTTATAGGTAGGTTAAACACATCCTGGTCTGCACAGAAAAGCTCTGGTTTATAACTGTCATCCCAGGATATATAGTTATATTGTGTGTAAAATGGTCAGACTGCATTTGAGTTCTGTTACCTTTCAGCTATGTGACCTTGGTCAACTTCTCTTAATTTCTGGTTCTCCATCTGCAACATGGGTATCTACTTCACAGGTGTTTAAGATTAAGTGACTATCACCTACAAAGTGGTTAGCACAACGCCTGGCACATTATTCAAAGCTCAGTTATTACTGAGATTTGAGGTGGGTAAACAGAAGAATTGCAATGACAAAATAAATGTAGCTCTCCAACACATTTTGGCAACCAGTTGATCCGGGTTTTAACTCCAACCATGGGTGAATGCCTTTTGTGCAACATTACAATGGTACTTTTAAGAGCAGAGAAATGGGAGAAAGCAGGGCAAAAGGCTGCATGCTTGACCTGTGTATTTTGTTAAGAACTTAAGTGAGGCCACTTAGTGCTTTTGTTTACAATAGGAAGCAAAGAACCGGCTGTGTCAGAATTCTGTCAGCCACCAGGGAACAGAGCACTATTTGAGAAATTGCCTCACTCCAGCCTCTAATAAGCATATAAAGCATATCATTGAGGATCTATAACTGGTAGAGAAGGCTAAGACTAGAAAATGCGATCATTACTCTCTAGAATTGTCTTATGATAAATGATACATTTCTTTTACAGAAATGAGAATCAAAATAGAGGAATCGGAAGTAAAGTTAATGCAGCTTAAAATATTACTATTCAGCAGAGTCGGCACCAATTCTAGAAATGAATGATTGTGAAATGCAGAAGTCATAAAAAACAAAAGCTTTGAGAGATAAAAACTGTAAAGTGACTATGAAAAGAGATGTTACAAATTTCACATGAAGCTTAGTCCTTAAGGACTGCCCAATGAATATCTGATATACCAAGCAAAAAGTAACTAAATGCAAAATAGAAAATATAAGAACAATAGGTAAAATATTACTTATGCAGGTACTGAATAATATTTTTGAAATATCATGTAAAATATGCATCATTCCTAGCAATTCTTGTTACCTCAAAGTTCTCCACTCTGAAGCTGAGGCATCCATGGCTTACAGCAGAAGTCAGGGCTAGGCAGTAAAAAGAAGCCACTGCCTATCTCAGACTTTACAGTAGACTTGTTCTAAAGCAGTTTATGACCACCCTGATTTTCCCTAGTAAAAGCTGAGCACTTAGAAAGAGGCTTTGCCTGGACTCCAAATATATGCTTTAAATATCAAGACTAGGCCCTGGCTAGTAGCACAGTGGATAAGGCACCGGCCTGCAAACCCAAAGGTTGCTGGTTCTATTCCCAGCCAGGGCACATAACCAGGTTGCAAGCCAGGTCTCCAGCCAGGTCCACGACTGGAGGCAGGTGAAAGGCAACCATACATTGATGTTTCTTTCCCTCTCTGCCTCTCTCCCTTCCTCTCTGTCTGGAAATAATAAATAAAATCCTTAAATAAATTAATTAATTAAATATCAAGACTAGCTTGAAGAACTGGATATAAAATTCTGTGATGAGCCTGGTGGATGTTGTCCACTGAGATCAAACCCCCTGAAGGGTATGCAGGACCTCTTCGGAGAAACTTAGCAGAGGAAAGCAGAGGACACTCATGGTCCATTTTCAAGTGAAGACTCTCTGTGGCGCCAATGCCACTCAAGAAGGCTGACACAGAGTAGAAATGCCAATGGGCAGATTTTGACAAAGAGGACAAGTCACTCCCACTTTCCTCTATACAAATTCCCCTTAGACCTGGAAAATTCCTGTGGGCCTTTCAGAGGGGCAAAGAGGGCAGCTGTGAGCACCAGCCACTGCTTTGCTATGGGGGTGGCCTGAGACAATGAGAACCTACAGCAAAAGCTGTGGGTAGAACAATACCAAGATTTTATGGGGGTGTGGCTGAGTCTCAGGAAGAAAATACCACCAGGAAAAAAGTCAAAGTGATGAGTGAGCAGAGAAAGACCTCCAGGTACCAACTAGGGTGAGATCAGGGAGACGTGAGCAGGCGATGCAGCGAGGGCAGGGGCTTTGCTTGCAGACCAGGGAGGATGAGACAGGCAGGGAAGGCGGAGAGAGCAAGATAGCTGATGAGCCACCGCTGCTCTCCAGCAAGGCCTGCAGGCTGTATAACCCACATCTAACTCTGCTACCCAGATGCCACCTGAGAGCAAAGGAGAAGAACTGGGAAAGACTAAGACTTCACAGGAAAGAACAGTTAACCTAGACCTTACCTCGTAACCCTGAATGAACAAAATCATGAGGAATTGGAGAAATGAAGACAAGGGTGACAGGGAAAAATAAAGTTATGATGTGTGGCTCTAAATGAAAAACCCTATAATACATTATATGTTGACTCTATGGAAAATTAAAGTGGTGGCAGCTTTGTTATCAAAATTAATATTGGAAAAATAATTTGAGATCCAACACAAAGGAAAATTTAGTTTCTCCTGTCTCCCTAGGAAAACTCTCCATTTGAAGTAATAAATTACGGAAAAAATTGCAGACAAAACAATGTGGACTGGGGTTGGGAGGCAGTGTAGTTAAAATATACTGAAGACCTTCTACATAGTGGTAAACAATACAACCTCTGTTCAACCCTCACAACTGCCTGATGGCATGACCTGGGCATGAGTTATCCCTATTTCATGAAGGAACCCAAGGCTCATGGAGGTGAATGAACTTGTACAAAGTCACAGAGCTGATGTGTGGCAAAATGAGGATTTAAACCCAGCTGCCCCTGACTCTCCACAAGTACAGGGTCTTTTTCTCTTGAAAACAGAACCAACTTAACGATGTCAACACCTGAAAATTAAAAGGGAAAAGGATGAGGAATAGAATTCTGGTGTGTGCTTTGCAGTTGTACTAAGAACATGTTTGCCATTAATTTATACCTCATAATACCAAAAGCTTAATGTTCCAAATCATAACGAAGCTTACATTGCAAAATTAGATTATTTTTATTTGCAATGTTTAGAGTGTGTTTACTACCTTCTTGAAACTTGTATAAGTGCACCATAATATATTATTAATACTTTAGCATGGATTTATTCAAACTCGAGCAAAAATATGCACTTAATTTAATAAGCTAAGAGTTAATTTCATAAATGAATATGGGAGTTGATATAGAATGATTTTGAAAGGAAGGATGTTACCCTTAAATTATATATAATAGAGAATTTTAAGGTAAAAATGCTTATAACAAAGAGAATGAAATAAAAATGCTCATAACAAATAGTTTTAAACATTTAAAATTGCACATGGATTAATAAATTAACAATTATCTATATATTGAATGACTTCAAGCTTTCAATTTCTGCTTACTTACGTCAAATTATAACCTTGCCCCTATATCTTCTCCCTCTTTAGTCAAAATTCTTTTTTCTTGAACACAAATCTGAGAGATTTCCCTGCTGAAAATACTTTCATGTTCCTAAGTTTAAAAAAGCTTAAAATCTCCTGATTATTTTACAAGAGTAGACCGCTGAGTGTGACTCCTGTCTCCAGCATTCATTTATTCTACCTTCCATCTACTCTAGAAAGGCAAATTCACTTTCAGTTTGTGGTCATAATAAGCAAAAACCAATAAAAATAATAAAGGGAACAGTAATAATGTAACAATAAGAGGAAAAGCAAGTATCTATAGAGCATCCCATAGCCAGAAATGTTGATCATGACAGTTGGTTGAAAAGGCTATGGTAGATGATGTTGTTGTTCATTGCTGCTGTTATTACTGTTCCATCCACTTCATAGCGCCGAGCACAGGAAGTCTCAACAGCTTCAGGCAGTTTTGCGAGCTCACACCCCTCTGTGAGAGCTAAAACTGGAAGTCAAAGTCTCCCTGCACTCTCTCCCTGCATCACTCCTTAGATGTTAAATGAGTTTCAAATCTTAAATGTTGGGGAATTGAGCAAACAAAAAAATTGATATTGTGGTGCATGAACCACTTGATCTTACCCTTTGTTTTTCTGGCTTTAATTATGTTTGCATAGGAAAGTCAAATGCTTTGCCTAAGGAGTAAAACATTTGTAATAAAGGTTGGCATTCCAAATACTAGCAGTACTTGGAAGTGTGTAAACTACTAAGGTATAACAATTTTTTAGAAAGAACTCTTAGAATGATAGTATTTGGATAATATTTACAGCCATTCCTGGTATTGATGGGGGATTAGTTTCAAGATGTTCAGGTTCCTTATATAAAATGGTATAGTAGTCATATATAACCTATTGTAAGTAATCTCTTGATTACTTATAATAACTCATACAATGTAAGAGCTATGTAAATAGTTGCTATAGTGTATTGTTTAAGGAATAAGGACAAGAGAAGAAGTCTGTACATATTCAACACAGAAACAACGATGGTAGACCAAACTATCCAAACATAGGACACATCAGGAACAAGGTAAGCTATCTTTCTGCTGAATACGTTTCATCCATGGCTGGTTAAATCTGCAGATGCAAACCCTGAAGATATGATGAGCTGACGGTAAATCTAAAATTGCTTACTGTCTCAATAATCTCATGGGTAAATGGGACAATATAGAACTTAATTCCAGCATTGTGGTAAGGATGATATGAGATCATGCCCTCAAGTGCTCAGACACTATCTGGCACATGAGGAACCCATTAATGTTAGTTAGTAGGGCCACCATTGCTAATGATAAAATAATAATCACAGGCACCTTCATGAGTGTCCTCCGTTTTGTTTTGTTTTTTCTCCTGGACCACAATGATGTTTATATCTGATATTTAGTTGTTACCAAGTAACTTGAAGATTCTATATACATTGCTATAGACGGAATGTTTGTGTTCCCTCAAAATTCGTATGTTGAAATCTTTGCCCCGAGTATGATATGGAACTAGGAGATGGGGCCTTTGGAAGGTGATTAGGTTATGAAGGCCGAGCACTCATGGATGGGATTATTGTCCTTATACTAGACCTCAAGAGAGAGGACACCATGAGAAGACAGTCATCCATGAGAAATGGGTGCTCACCAAGACACCAAATCTGCTGGTAGACTTCCCAGCCTCAAGAACTCTTGAGAAATAAGTTTCTGCTATTTTAAACCACTCAAGCCATGGTATTATTTGCTATAGCAGTCCCAACGGAGGAAAATATATGCTTTCACAGCAGTGTGTTTGGATGGTCGTTTTACGTATTGCTATTCTGAGCTACAAATCTCTTAAGTCACTGACCATGAAAATATGATTATGATCATTTTAAAGATTTCTTTATAAACTTTAAAGTTCATTTTACTAAAAGAAACAGAGGGGTGGTTTGTGAGTTAAAGTGCTCACAAACCAAAGACAATTTTCACCAAGAAGGGCATGCGAAGACATTTATTCCCAGATGCCTTCCTATCAGAAGGGGAAAAAAACCTACTTTAATTAAATGTAAATTTAATTTAGATAAGGATCGGCCTACACCAGCAGTACTCTGTCCTTCGTGTGCATCCCCGTCACCCGCACTGTGGAGAGCTTTCAGCGTCTGCAGAGCCCGAGTCCCACCTCTGGTGACTCTGATTCAGCTCGTCAGGGGTGCAGTCCACAAGCTAAAACATGTTAGTTTCCTCACATGGTAGTAACGTGCACTCAGAGTTGAGAACCACAGACCCAAATCAATTTCCAAATTCCTATCCTGCTAGTAGAAGCTACGATTTTTGCTAAGTCTGTGATGTTTTTCTACTGAACCCAGTCATTCTTGGACTTCAGAGCCACATTTAAATAACTTAAGTGATGTTTTGATCTGAAGAACATTTGACTGAAATATGTGAAGACGGCATTTAAATAAACAATCTGGTCTTGCATAAGCACAGAGGGATGTCAGTAAAGAAGTAATACTAGAAAACACAGCTGGTCCACAGGAAAGCAAAGCTCTCAGGAACATGACTGGTCCAAGGGAACAAAACCAGCAGCAGATTCCAGACCAAGCCTGTTACTTCCTCTACTGTAAGTCTCATTGTTTGTATCACTAGAGTGCTTTTGCTTCTTAAAGATGTTCTGTCTTTACTTTTAGAGAGAGAGGGTGGGAGGGAGAAAGAGGGCAAGAAACACCAATCGGCTGCCCCTCGCCCATGCCCCAATCAGGGACCAAACCTGCAACTTAGACATGTGCCCCAACCTAGAATCAAACAGGTGACCTTTCGCTTTGCAGAACAACACCCAACCAATTGACCCACACCGGTCAGGACAAGAATTCCTCTTTTTTTTTTTTTTTTTTTTTAATTTTGCAGATTTTGAAAAACACCGATCCAATATTGATCATTATCTATATATGTTGATCATTTTTAAATGTCTACAAAGTCAATTAGCAGTGATACAAGCCAAAGTATATTCTTTGCTTCTGATCAGAATATAGTTAATTGGCTTCCAAATTTTAATGAAAGTTAAATAATACTAATTTTCTTAAGTTTCACTTCATGCTATTTATATAATATTTTAAAGCATAATGTGTGATATTTATTAGGTCTGGGCTGTGTTCCTGGGTGGGGAATGGATAAGTGCCATCATGTTATAATGTGCTAACCTATTATTTTTCACATCATTAATTTGGGACTGCATTTGTAGAAAACAACAATAATATTATTGTAACAACAGTAACTTCCATTTATTGAGTGCTTATTATATACTAGGTATTATACTAAGTGTTGTACATATACAGCCTTTAATTTTATTATATAAATGTCACAGATGGGTAAACTGAGATTTGGAGAGCTTAAGGTACGGTGGCAAAATAAGGATTCCAATTCTGATCAGTTTTGTTTCAAAGCCAATGCTTGAGCCTCAAATATACATATACATATTTAAGGCATTAAAATAATCACTTTTACCATTCGAAGTTCAGTATTTTTAAATACAAAATTAGATTAACATCTTTAATAGAATTGAATTTAAGTATATTTAGGTTGGAAAAAACTTTAATTGTTTGAGAAAATACTGATGATGATAAAGATTCACACTGATAAACCCTGAATGTAAGACATTGAAGATGTTCCTTGATTCTAAGTGACAGGGTTCACCTGTAAATATGAGTTTCTGCTCTGTACCTGAGGTTGAACACCTGGGAATATAAAATTCCAAAAACAGGCATAGAGAAAAAAGTTTAATGGAAATAATTCAGTGATTGCAAGAGAATACAAATGATTTTATTATACATGTTAATGGGTCAATCATCTTTAGGTATAAAAACATAAATTATCTGACTAAAAGTAAATTTTAGTGGAAAGGCAGAAAATGTAACAGTGTAGCAGGTATGCTATTTCTAGAAAAAATTACATGAACTGAAATGAATGCTGTGGATCCTTTCATCTTGCAGGATTACCTGTAGATGCCCAATGACATGATGAGATTTAAATAACCTACGAATTTGGGAGGGTGGGGAAGGAACAAGTAAAGTGTTCCTATATTTTATTTTTCTTTAATTTTTAAAAATCTCATTTATTATTCTTAGAGACAGGGGAAAGATAAGAGGCGAGAGGGAGACAGACATCAATGTATGGTTGCCTTTCACCTGCCTTCAGCTACGGACCTGGCTGGAGACCTGGCTTGCAACCTGATTATGTGCCCTGGCTGAGAATTGAACCAGCGACCTTTGGGTTCGCAGGCCAGTGCTTTATCCACTGTGCCACCAGCCAGGGCTTGTTCCCATATTTTAAAGTCAATCTTTAAATTATATAGTTGGTTTTTTAGGAGCAGTTTTATGATTGTTACAAGGCGTCTAGAAGTCACACATACTTATATAAAAAATTGTTTTAATTGAATAAAAGTGGAAGGATCTCAAAACAATCTAAAGCTTTTGTATTTCTACTTAAAGGTTGAATCTGTTTGGAAGGCAGCTGGCAAAGTTCCACCATTGTGAGATAATACCAATGGTGATTCAAAGCCTATATAAGGCTTCTCATAACCTTACTAAGAAATAGGTTGCACTTAGGACTCAATGTTCCAGAACTGCTCAAAGACTTAATGTAAATTTTGTGTACCGAGGACCCAGCAGGGCTGCCAGCCCTAAACATATGTTCCTGTGTGGAGTGGCCACCTAGGTGTCAGTACATGCTTCTAGAAGGATGAAAGGTGGAGGGCCTGGCTGTAGCCAGAAGCCAGGAGAAAGGATTTATCTCCCACCAGAGGGTGTAGGCTAATGTACTGGTATCACATCTGAGTTGTTTCCAGTCTTTGGCTTTTATAAATAAAGCTGCTATGTATATGAAGGCACAGGATTTTGTGCAAACATAAGCTCCCATTTCTCTAGGCTAAATACCCAGGAGTGTGATTGCAGGATTCTATGGTAAGTGCATGGTGAACTTTACTGAAAATTAACAAACCTGTTCTCAGAATCATTTTAAAGCAAAGTTCCTATTATATCACTTCTCACTCAAAACCCTCTCGTGGCTTCTCATCTTACTCCAGTAAAAGCCAAACCGCCCTCAGTCATTTCGACCTTACACAGTTTGTACACACAGAGCCCCTGCCACCTCTAACCTCAACCCTTATGACTACTCCTTGCTCATCCCGCTCTGGCCAGCCTCTCACTGAGCAGGCCACCGCTAACTCGGGGCCTTGCCGTGGGCTGCTCCCCCCTCAGAAGCGCATGTGCCTTGCTTCCTTGCCTTCAATGCCCGCCTTTAAAATTATAGTGCCTCCCTTTCCTGCTTTATTTCATCCAAAAAGGGAATATTTAAAAGCCTTTCTCCAATCTCTTCCATGAGTGCCCATTGGAGTTCATGAAGAAAAACCCTTGAAGTTTCCCCAATTTCTGCCACCCCTCAAGGCCTCCACATTCTCTCACTGGTCCACACGGTCCCCTCCACCGGCGTCCCATTGGGTCTACCGCAGCTAAGCCGGGGTTTGCATCTTGTCCGTTTTTGCAGGTATCAGTCTCTCCTTAGATCTGGGGTCAGCTAGTTGTCCTGCAGCCAAGCTATCCAATGAGTTTGAGAAAATACATAAACTTGCAGTTTGATTGCTTTTTTAAAGGTTTCCACTGTAAGGAGGTGAACGATGCCCTCTCCCGCTGTGTGCACGGCAGGAAGAAGCCAGGTTCTTCCATACTCCGCCACGTTGCTTGACACAGTGCTCTACAGTCACTGACCCAGCCACGTGGCCCTGCCTTAGCCTCCCAAGTTCCTCATAGACCCAAGCATGCCCCGGTTCCTGGGCTAATCATGCAAATGGCAAGGATGAAGTCAGAAGACACAGACTTGCCCCAAGTCACAGACCTAAGCACTTAACTATGCTGTCAACTGCCCCCACAATGGATAGGCAGGAGGCATCCATGGGGCCTCCCATGGCAATTTTTCTAGCCACCGTGTTAGATAATTTTTTCTGCAAGCTTCCTGGATATGCTCACCAAAAACGTAGGCTCCCTCTGGGATTGGAACCGCAGGGCTTAGCCCCTGTACCTGATTTAACCTCCTCCCTCAGGGTCTGTCATCCTCCAGCCAGTGGCTATGATTCTGCTGTAAAGAAACAGGGTCTCCTGATGTGTCCCACCTGTGCCTAACTTGGCCCTTTGTGCTCTGCCTGGAGCCCCCAGTGTCCCTCTGGGACCATCGCTGCATAAGCACCCCCATCTTTTGGACACATCTTTGGGTTGCTCAGGGACCCTTTCAGCAGAGTCAATTGTCACAGCCTCGTGTGGTCTGAATCCACCCTCTCCTTGTTCCTGCCCGAGCCTGTGTGTCACAAGTTCACTGCATACTCTCTTGAGCACCATTAATAAGCCAAAACAAGATAGGATTACCAAAACCTTCTTCAAGGATTTGTCCTTAAAAGTAAAGTTAGCACCAGACCTGCCATTATCTTCTGTGGTTAATGTAAGTGTGCTACTGGTTTACTTTCATGTTAATATTCATTATCAGAAGAAGAGTATACACATCTTATTGTTCCCTGTGGTTCCTATTACGTGCCTTAATTACAGTATTAATATTCCTTTATTTCTAGTTTATCCTGAAGGATAAATATATTTAAAATTCAAACTGACTGTAGCTACTTCTGCAATGTAGCAGGAAAGTCAAAATTCCTATCACTGAGGAAAAAAATGTTTTCTTTGTTCTTTTCTATTTTCAAAACATGAGAAGAGGTAATGAAATGGGACAGGTGACAGATGAGGAGATGGGAGATGGAAAAGAGAAAGCTGAAACTCCAAAGTTACTGCCAGTTCTGCTATATTGATAAAGACCAAATGGCCATTATATAATATCTACATCTATAGCTATATCACTTCTTCTTGATCCATTCATCCATTGGTGGATACCTAGGTTGCTTTAAAATCTTAGCTATTGTAAATAATGCTGCAATGAACATATAGATGCATATATATTTTTTTAACTAGTGTTTTGGATTCCTTCAGATAAATAACCAGGAGTGGGATCACTGGGTTATATGGTAGTTCAATTTCTAATTTTTTGAAGAATGGCCATACTGCTTTCTCTAATGGGATATTACTTGGCCATAAAAAATGAAATATTACCATTTTCAATAATATGGATGGACTTAAAGGGTATTATGCTAAGAGAAATAAGTCAGATAGAGAAAGACAAATACCATATGATTTCACTCATATGTGAAATCTGAAAAAATAAATAAATGAAACAGAAACAGGCTTCCAGAGGGAGAAAGTAGACTGGTGGTTGCCAGATGGGAGGAGTACTGGGAGCTGGGTAAAAAAAATGACAGGCAAAAAAAAAAGATGACAGGATTAAGAAGTACAAATTGGTAGCTTAAAAAAAACAGTCACAGGATGTAAAGTACAGCATAGGGAAAATACAGCCAACAATATTTTACTATGTATGATGTTAGGTGGGTACTAGACCTTACATAGGTACTCATCAGGGGGCCACTTTGTAAAATATAATATATGAGTGTCTAACCACTGTGCTGTACATCTGAAACTAACAATATTGAATGTCAACTGAAGGAGGGAAAAGTTTAAGAATGAATGACTATTTTGTGGAGCAGAATAGTAATGAATCCTTGGACCAAAAAAAAAAGGCAGGCATGAAGCCAAGGTAAGGGTTATGACTGGACAATTCTGCATGAAAAGTAAGAAAACCTGAATTTGAAGTGCAGAGAGAACTGGAGGGACGGGAGGTTGGGCAGAAGCCCAGAGCCCACTATCAGGGTACCTTGTGAGAAAAATTCTCTCTGAGAGTAGCCAAGACCCATTCAGGGGGGAAAAAAATGTCTACATTCAATTTTAGGCTTTTTGTGCTATGCTGATATAACTGCTAAATGACCCTATTACCCCAAACATCTGTTAAAGTTTGTTATATCCAAAAAGGCTTTGTATGAGTAATCTTAGGAAAATCTAGGAGTGAAAAGCCAGGTGTAAATCAAAATGAAGCAGAGGGAAGAAAGGAGCAAGGAAGATCAAGACTTCAATGAGAAGTAAAACTCAATGCCTGAAGTAACTGTGAGAATATTACATCTCAGGAGTTGGGCTTCTACAGGGGGAGTAGATGAGAGGGCTTAAGTCAGTGAATTAAACTGTCATCTGTAATATGCTTTTGCATGTGAATGCAACGCCCTTCTCACAGGGGTGGCTGTGGTAATGGATGAGTCCTGGCTGCAAGGAGAAAGCCTGGAAAGGGTTAAAAGACCAACTTTAAAAAGACATGGAAAGAAATATACCATATGATCTCACCTAATACAGAAACTAATGAACAAAACAAACAAACAAGCAAAATAGAACCAGAGGCATGGGAACAAGGAAAAGACTGCCAGCGACCAGAGGGGAGGGAGAAGGGGAGTAAGGGGGAAAAGAAGAGGTTCCTTTAGTCAAGGAACAGGTATAAATGGCGCATGGACATGGACATCAGGGTGATGAGTGACTGTGGGAGTGGGCCTGGGGGATGGGGGAAGTGAGGCAGGGGAGAGTGACAGGGTAAAATTGGTACAACTATAGTGAAACAACAATTAAACTTAAAATTAAATTAAAAAAGAATGGCTTTGGCAGATTGAAAAATATGTCTGCAAGCTGTTTTTAGAACCAGAGAGTTCCAAGTTAAGTAGCCAAAATCAATTACGTATTTTAAGTGTCATGAAACAAGAATTCGTATGATAGCTTAGCAGTTTTCAGGTTGCAGAATTCCATAAACATCCCCATGATGAAAGGAACAAATAATTAGAACATGTCAAGGCAGTTTCCAGACACCCCTCTATCTTCAACAGCAGTAGGAAACTGAGAGGCAGTGCATGACGGTTAACAGTATGGGCCCAAGAGCTGGGCTGCATGAATCCAAGTGCTGGTTCAGGCACCTGCTGTTCCAAGATCTCCACATGCTACTTACATTTTCTGTCTCCATTTTCTTATCTATAAAATGTGAACAACAGTAAACAGTACCAAATATACAGAGCTGTTAGAAAGGTGACATGAATTAATACACATAAACCACTTAGATCGGCAGCAGGTACCCAGAAGGCACTTGGTGAGTGTTTGCTCTTCTTTACTGCACGTAGAGAACAGCTTACTGAAAGCTCTCCGAGGCTTGAACTGAGAGCTAGGAATCACATTCTCCCAAGGGAGCCATATTCTCTTGGAGCCTTCGGCAGAGGTGATGTTTAAGACAGAACAACTTTTAGGGTTTCTGCCTCTTCTTTATTAGCATCTGGCAATACACTAAACTGACACAACCGAACATCTGCACATGCTTTAATACCACTTAGGTAAAAAAGACAAACTGTTATAATGATGAAGACCCTGAGACTGTAGCCAAGGCAGGCAAACAGCAACTTGAGAACACTTGCCTCCAAAGCCAATTTGCAAATGAATGAGAAGGAGACAATGGCGGTGGCATTGGCAATCTAACAGAGGAGTATTTCCTCTATATATAGATTTTCACAAAGAGTTGGCAAAGCGGTAATATGAACAGACCCAGTTATGGCAAAGCAGGGGACATTATTACTGTGACTATGCCATATAACATTTAGGTCAGGGATTTCTTTCTGTATCTTATCTAAATTTTCTTGACTTTGTTTTTGAAATACCTTTCTTACATGGCTTTGTTTGTGCTGTAAGCTTGAATCCAAACACATACCCACATAAGTTATGGCTGTATAGAGCCAAGTAATAATAATCGCCTGCCACAAAATCCTAGACCCTATTTTTCTACAAAAGCCAAATCTCTGAAATACAAAGGAAAATAAGCAATACTGGCAAGAACATATTGTCGAACTCTTGTGCTACAAAAATCTCAAGCAAATAGTAGTTCAGCTGATAAAGGGAAAAACAATGTTCATTTAACACTTTTATCCCAAATACATTCCAAATACTATGTTCCTTAATCCCCCAAATCCTACAAAGTAGAGAAATTATACAGAGCTTTTTATCGATGTTCGCTAAGGCAATTGCTGAGCATTGAAACCAGTTCTGCGTGCAGAGCCAGTGTCGGGCCCACCGCACTAATAGCTTCAGACAGACTGCACAGCCTTTCTCGGTAACTGGTTATAGTTTGTGACACTGTTTCCTCTGAAGAGGCTCACTCTCAAGAAATGCTTCCCATTACTTAATCTAAATCCCTCTCTTCTCTACTTTAAACGATTCCTTTGCTTTACATCTTCTACAGGGAACGCAGGTCAGTGTCCTCCTCAATAGCAACGATCTAACAATTACTGTATCACCTCTACTTCAAACTAAATGTATCCCACTTCTTTTCCCTTTTGTTAAAGGTCCAATTTTCCAACCTAATAATAACTGCATTTGTTCTTCTCTGGACCCCTTCCAAACTTTGGGTGTTGCTCTCAAAATTCTTGGTGGTGGGCAAAAGTAGGTGTACAGTTGCAATACAAACAGTACAATGATTAATAAATAATACTACAAAAACTGTTTTGCATACTCATAACTGGAAACCTACTTTTGCCCACCCTGTATATTACACATATGCATTCATTGTTCTAAAAGTGAAGAACCTGTGCCAACTAAATCTGGAATAATCTCTTCCAGTTCCTTCATATGAGAGAGGGAGAGGGAGAAGGAAAGGAGATGAGGTGGAGTGATGGGGGTCGGGGTGGGGGAGAGGAAAACTTATTTGTAACTTTAACAAAAGCTTTATCTTGTTAGGGTATTTATCATCAACTTACAATCCATTATCATCACAGCTTTCTTTTTACTACACCCCAGTACAGTGTGTTTATTATCAACAGTTATAGTCTACCTTGAAATTACTCTCCACAGCATGCCAAGTGTTTTGGTGCCCAGAGGGGGAAGAGCCAGTACTGGGAGGGATTGGGTTGCTGAAGAGGAAAGTTCATGTAAGGCCTCAGTACCAAGCATCCTGACAGTGGCTCGGGGAGACAGCAATATGACATAGCATGCATATGACAGCACCATCCCTCCCAGCAGGGGCATGATGTATCTAAAGAGAGTGGATTGCCTTGTTTCTTTGTTGTACCCCCTACCCAGCTCTTGGGACTTGTGCCTGAGTAACTCACTCCACCTTCCCAATTTAGGCCCATATTGCTTATTCAAGCTTTTATTTTCTTTCCACTGGAACACTCCTTTACTTTATTCCAGGCTAAATCTGATCTATCTTGTTTGACCTGAGCAATCCCACAGGAAATTGTAGGGAGGCATGTAGAAGACCCCACATTAGTAAGGACTTAAAGGGAGCTCTCTCACTCACTAGTCCATTAACACACTCACCCAGAGAGGTGCTGCTAGTGGCACCGAATCCACTTCCTTGTCAGCATCATTGGAGAGAAACGATGTTCCTGCTCCACGTGCAACTCCAGCCCTGTCCAACACATTTTTTGCTGCAGTGTGGATTCTAGACTTCAATGGCAAACAACTGTCCAGTCCTGCCTACACACCCCACAACTGCTGCAGTGAGTGCTGCTGGTGAAAAGGCTCTGTGTCTCTTTGAAAATCTGTGTTGATAGGAGAACAAAAGAAGAACAGAAATAGCTGTGAATATATTCTTGGGCAAGACCGGTCTGCATGTGTGATTTTCAGGCAGGCATTTCCTGTCTGAAAATGTCCTCTTGAATGCTAGTATTAATGAACAAACGATGTAGTGCCTACATAAGGAGTTAACTCCTGTTTGCACCTGCATTAGCTTTTGTGTAAAATTGCCAGTCAATAATGTGTTAAGTAGAAAAGGATGGGATTGGGGTTGGGAGAATTGTGGAGACTGGAGAAGTAGAAATACATGTGTCTGCATTGCAGTCCTGAGAAAGCTGAAGAAAACAGCATCAGGTATGATTAGGTTTGTCTGTGTACAGCAGAAACCCCAGATATGTGCCTTAAATGAGACAGAAGCTTATTTCCTGTTCAGATAAGGAAGTATGGACATAGAGAGTATAAGCTGCTCCCAAATCACCAGGAACTCTGGATCCTATCTTCCTACACGGCCTTGAGGCCCAGCGTGGCTGCAGGATGTCAAATGCAACATTTCAGACAGAAACAGGAGGAAGAACGGAAGGGCCAAAAAGGTGTGTCTCTCTGCTGAGTCATTCTGCTTTACAAGGCCTTCCTGAAAGCCCACCTAATACCTCAGCTTCACCTCACTGACCACCCATGGGGAGCTGGGCACATTGCCAGGTTAATTTTTTTTTAAATCAGGTTTCTGTGTGTAAAAGTAGAATGGATACTGAGTATATGTCTGGTGGCTTCTACACTAAAAGCTAAGACAGACAAAGCACTTCTGCTCTTCGTCCTCAAACCCGACATGTTTTCTGCAAGCCAGGGAGACATGTGTCACATCCCCCAACATCTACACTCACCCAGGGCAGTGGAAGGACACAGGGATGAGAACAGACCTGGGTATTTAATTCAGTTGCATAGAAACTTATCATTCACAATGTTTAGATTATTTTTAACTTAAAAATGAAAGAGATCTTGATTATATAAGTAAAATAACAGAACTAGATTGTAACAGAAGGAGCTATTCAAACAGAAATGCAGAGCATTGTTTTCAAAACAAAAAACATCCATTGGAGGGGGAGTCAGTTCAACAAAAGAAAGCGTGAAAGCATTAAACATCTGCAATTTCACATGATGAGGGGGAAAAGTATATGAAGCTCAGTTATTTTAAGCAGTGAAAGCAGAATACAGCCTAAGACTTGACACTGATGAAACAAGGGATGGCTTCACTCAACCATGAGTGTAACCCATCTGGTGACAAGGGTGGCCCTATGGATTTTGCCTGGTTGTCCTTATGCTTCCTGAGACCCTGTAGTAAGCAAAACCTCTAAATGAACAAATACAGTTACATGGTTTGACAGGGCTTTTTTGTGTGCATTCCAAGATATGGAATAGCCTCACAGGTAAAATGGGGCTTTTTAAAAGAAATTGCTAGTATGACAAAGAATAAACACACTTGAACTGAGGGCTAGCTCAAGAAAGCTGGGATGTGTGCTGTATTTAAGAAACTGGATTTGATCTTTATAATTAGTAACTGAGATTCTTGACCTGGAGTTTTCATCACCCTGCAGAGAACCCCAGGTCCACATCTTACTGCTGACCCAAGGAAAACCTGGTGTCTGACAAGAGTCAGAGGGTGAAGACTTGCTTTTCTTACTTCTTTGCTACTGTATTAGTTCAATAGTGGACCAAAGCTCCACATAATGTTCCACAATTGTAATGTTTGGGGAGCACTGCCATACACAAAGCCTTCTTGAAGTTGTAGTACACTCAACAACAACAACAAAGGAAACAATTCTTCCTAAGATATCTTCCTGTACATGTGCATGCAGAGAAAACATGACCTTTGGAGCCAAAGAGACCTTGTTGGCAATTCAACATCGGTGATTCGCTAGGCGAGGGTAACACCGGGAAAGCAATGAACACTTTTCACATGCAAAAGCAGGAAACCAGTTCCTTCCTTCCTTAGAGTGATGTTGCAGTGATTCAATAATGCACATCAAGTATCTGGAAGTAGGTAGTTGACAAATGTTAGAACCTCTCCCTCTCCCACCACCCTAGCCCATCCCATATTTAGCATAATTTGATTTTACTAATAATACACTATAAGATTAAATAAGCATATCAATGCCATGGATAAACACTTCCACTCCTTCACAATGTGACATTAGGCATCAAACTCTAAGAAATAGCTGACCTGGGCAATGATGTTGGTAAGGGTTCTAGGAAGGTAGAGAGCTATAAAAACACCAGCTTAAAAGCTCAGGTCACCCAAGCAGGCTCCCAGATGTCACTTGGTAGTCTTCATCCCATGCCCAGTCCTTGGCTCCAGGACTGGAGACAGCTTGTGAAAACTGCCAGTTCTCTATATCAACTAAGAGCTGAAGTCACCCGGTAAGACCATTTTGGAACGTTGCATAAGAGATGCAGGGGGAGAGGGTGAGTAAACTGGATTTTTCAGCACCAATGGTCTAATGTAGGATTAGTGACAGTCTTCAGGGAAAATTCACTTAGAAATCATTTGATATATTTGGATTCGGACACAGAAGTAGTGTGGTAGCTCTAAGAGCTTATATACTAAAATAAAAGATAATGACCCTAAATGCATATTGTTTTTGCCACTTTTGAAATACCTTATTTAATAGTAAAGATATATGTCCCATCTGAATTGCTCACTTCTTCAATGCTCAGAAATCAAGCAGGTGGGAAAACTTCATGTCTATGTGAAAATTTAATTCCAAATTTTATCTTTCAAAGCAGTAGCTCTCATCTGTTTCCCATCAAACACTTATTATTTATAAAAATAAATATAAGATATTTTTTAAAAAAGCAAATGCAAGAGAAGAGTATAAAATTAAATAACCAGCTAAAATCTGAATTGAGACCAAAATACCCCTGAAAAGCCTTTCTTGTTCATTCACATTTAATGACTACAGAATTCTTTGCCTGGTATGGTGCTATAGAAATCAACAACAACAACAAAAAAGCATAAAAAACATTAAGAGCACTGTACCATAATCTGTAGTTATCATTTATTATGACTACTCTAGTTCTATTTTAATTATGCATTATAGTACTTTATGGTAGAGTATAAATGTGCTCAAGTACATTTTTTAAGTTAAAAAGTCTATGTACTATAAATCTCAGGGGTACTTTTTTCCCCATTAATTGTTGTTTTATAACCAGGAAAGACACTGCTTTTTAGAACTGCCAGGGTTATTTAGTAACAGAGTAGAATAAATTATGTTTACTGTTTACCTACTTCTATAATTTTTAGATTTTAAAGATAAAGAAGAATTAACTGTTTTTTTGGTTTTTTTAAATTTTCAAAGATTTTATTTTTAGAGAGAAGGGAAGGGAGAGAGGGAGAGAGACATCAATGTATGGTTGCCTTTCAACTGCCTCCAGCTATGTACCTGGCTAGAGACCTGGTTTGCAACCTGGTCATGTGCCCTGGCTGGGAATCAAACCAGTGACCTTTGGGTTTGCATGCAGGCTGGCACCTTATCCACTGTGCCACCAGCCAGGGCTGGCTTTACTATTTTTTAATCTCTAAAGAAAATATATATTGTGGTCCTCAATAAAACTCTCAGTTTAAGTTTTAGGCTTCAAGTTTTCTTTTTGAAGAGGAGGTGGGGAAGAAAACAAGTAATCAAAGAAAGGTTCTAGGAAAGACTAAATTTTCTCTGTAAAGTCTACTTATTGAACTTAAATCAACATAGATAAGAAGTCCTAAACCTATTGATTATTTTATTCCCCCAAAATAATATGAAGGGAGAGAATGTGGGTAACAGACAATAATGAGTTAAGGGATCAATGATAATTAGATGACATCAAGGGCACCTGTCTTTGCCACCTCAAGAATGGAGTGTATAGATCACTGCTTTTCCATGGAGAATAAGAGAGAAAGTAAGGAGGGGAGCTCTTCTCCACTTTTCCTTAATCAAGCAAATGGCTTCGACGAAAGAGGCCCTAGACACAGGAGTGGTTTTTTATGAACCTGTTGACATGTTAGGGCACTGGATATATTTCTTCTCCAAGAAGGTACTGTCCAAAAAGTGATATGATGATTTCTGCTGTAAGAAAAAGCATTTTAGGGAGTATTTAATAGCAGTTAATACCTTTCATATAACAAGTATATTCAGCCTGCCTATAGCTAAAATTGTGTTGCTAAATAATGTGCCTCCAGAAATGAACAGCAGAAAGGGAAAACATTTTTCTTCCTGCTATGCAGGCTAGAGGGCACTGTGGTATAATCTTAGTAAATAGATACATCTTCAACCTTTCTATAACCCAGACTTTAGCCCATTGGTTATTGAACAAATACAGGATGAGACAGAAGTAGGTTTATAGTTGCAAGTATGTGAAACACAGGGGTTACTCTTGTATTATTGCTTATTGTGTTATTTTCCACACAAACAATTGTAAACCCACTCCCCACTGCCCCCCCCCCCCCCCCCCCCCCCCCCCCCCCCCCCACCCATCAGAAGGGAACTAGTCTGGGCTAAAGAGAAAGAGGAGGTAAAGGAGAGGCTAAGGAGAAATGCAAGGAGCCAAAAGATGTTTTGGAAGAAGAACATCCTAAACCTTATTCTCACCCACCCTGCAGCCATGGCCTTTATAGCAGTGTAATTACTTGAATGACCAGATGAATGTATTCAGTAGGCACTCATTAACTCATACTGGGTTTAAGCAGGAAAGAAGTAAAAGGGTGTGGAGACATAACTGACTACTGACAAGACTGAGGATGACAAGAGGCCTTAAATTGACTACATGAGCTGATGTTGAAACATCCCCATTGAAATGTTTTACATACAGGTTTTAGATAACAACTGGTGTTGCATATGTGACATTTTCAAAATCCTTTCCCCAGCCAGGATACAAAACCAGGTTGCAAGTCAGGTCTCCAGCCAGGTCTGTAGCTGGAAGCAGGTGAAAAGTAACCATACATTGATTTCTCTCTCCTTCTCTGCCTCTCTCCCTTCCCCTCTCTCTAAAAATAATAAATAAAATCTTAAAAAAAAAAAAAATCCTCCTCAGTACCAAACAAATGAATAACCTGTTTGTCTGAACCATCCTGGGTTTTACATTTGCCACAGCTCTGTGCTCTTCATCATCTGTGTCCCAGCAGATGACCTTTTCCCAAACATAGCGAATACTGGAAGGGTATAGTGGCTGTGTTAGAGAAGTCATTTGAGCTAGAGGTGAGGGAAGTAGCAAAAGTTCATGTCACTAGGGGCTAATGCATCACAACGTGCTAACAGGGCAAAGTAGTAAAACAAAGAATAACAAGGACAGAAGAAAGCTTTCAGTTAAAGAAGATTAAATGCACTGTTAACAAGAAAAAATATTTAAATCGGTGAATAGTTAGCAAAAATATAAAAAATAAAATAGCAAACACATAGAGGGATGCGCTACAAAGGAAGAAGGATGTTTAGTGCTGGGCTAAGTTAGCGCCTGTGAAATATGACGTCTATGCACCTCCACCGAGGGGCAAAATTACTGTGCCTCAGGCAGTCTTGACTAGCACTGGAGGCTCCCCTCGTGTTGGCTTAAATCCGGGGTTTCTTTTTAGAGAAGTCCAAGGTGCTCAGTGTCAGGGCATCCACTTACCTTAGACTTGCAAGAACGACATTTTCACAGCTGTAAGTTACTACAGCTTTCTTCACTAAAGGAGCCCCTGCAGAGGTGCAGAGCTCTTCTCTCTAGCTCCCTCTCCTGTGGCCCAGAAACGTACGTAAGGTCCTCCATAAAATAGCTCTTTCACCTTGTGGTCAATTCATTCTTCTCTCTCCCCTTTGCCTTGCCAATAAACTCTCTGGAAGATAGTTTTCAGTACAAAGCACCATTGCTTCAGATACTATTCACTCCTCAACTTGTTTTAATACAGCATTTACGCCGTGATTGTTCTAACAAAGGTCCCATGTGAGAGCTAACTTAAACACCAGATGACAGGAATCATTTCAGTGCTCCTCTTGCTTCACAAGTCTAGGAGAAAGGGTGCCTCCTTGAAATTCTCTCCTATGATTTCTGTGACCAGGTTTTCCCAAGACTTTTCACTATTCATTAGCTAGACCTGCTTCAGATCTTCAATGGCTTCTGGTGGGCCACTCACACCCTCCATATCAGTCTTTCACTGCCCTCTTGCCAAGCTGTGTTCTACTCTCTTATCAGTCTCATGTTCGCATGGCTTTTAATACCAAATGTCATTAGAATCTATATTTTCAGCCAAGGCTAAGACATTTAGAAGCCATAAACCCTGAAATTGTATTTTTTACACGATATAACTCAAAGTAAAAACACTACTGAGCCATTAAAATACAAGTTTAAGGAAGTGAAATGAAGTTCTTGCCATTTCCAAGATTCTAGTGTCTTTTGGGAAAAACAATGAATCTGTTTATTTTTCAAAAATAGTGTTCTTACTTTGGGTACTGAAACTTTGCTGGTGCACTAATCTTTGTCTCTTGAAGGGCTATCCAACATCGTCCTGGTCCTGAGGCATCTCCAGATTGTTGGTATATGTTATTTTCACAGTTATTTTTACATAGGCATGACCTTTCTCCCCTCTCTTTGCTCTAACCATCCTCTCTCCCCAGGTAACTCAGCAAATGAATGGAACTTGTTGTTACATAGTTGATGGAGAATCTCAGTTTTACTTCTCTACCCGTGTTTTCAGGTATTTCCTTGTTCTTATTTGAAACTTCTCATCTTATGTGCATCTGGCAGTTCCCTTCTTTCCCAGCTCATGTACACTCTCTTCTTCACACTGCTCCCCTCTATCAGGTTTCCGTGACACAGCGTTTGAAGCTTCACTGTGACAAGTGCTCCTTGCATTTGCAGATGCGGTTCCTACTTTCTGGACCACTCTTTATCTTCTCTTCACCTGACTAAACTGGGTTGGATCTTAGCTTATTGCCACCCTCTCCAGGGAACCTCCCCTCACCCATTAGATGAAGTGAAGTCCATTTGCCCAATGTTACCCACTCTTCCTTATCTCCTCTCTGTAATTCTCAGTGCATTTGTCATGACTTGTTTAATACTCCATAAAATACATAAGAGCAAAGGCCATTTCTGCCTTCTTGGAGGCTATATTTGCAATACCTAACATTCTTCCCATTACTATAAATACATGTTGGGTTGAACAGGTGAGACAGAAATAATACATTGGCAATCTCCCATTTTATGTTTTCCAGGCTCAGCTCAAATGTCTTTTTACCCCCAGGCAAAAACACAGTTCCCTCGTAGAACTTACACTTTTCATTTTAATTGTTCAAAAGTCAACTAGCAAAATGTCAAGGCCATGAAAGTCAAGAGGAGACTGAGGAGCTGTCATGTCACAGAATGGAGGCGTTTAGAGACAATGTAGATCCTGCAGTGGATGCTGAAACAGGAGGAGGACATTAGTGGAAACAATGGTGAAATACAAAGCGTGTTAGGTTAGTTAACAGTACCGTACCAAGGTCAGTTTCTTAGTTTTGATAACTGATAGGAAGATTATGTGAGCTGTTAACATTAGGTAAAAGGTATGTGGAAAACCTTCTGTACAAGTTTTAAGACTTTTCTCAAAGTCTAAAATACATAGCTTCCTAGACCCTAACAGAGCCCAGCATAGTAGGTGCTCAGTAAATAACAAATGCTTTTACCTTTGCTTGCTCCCACTTTGGTTATTTGTAATCTATGTTTTCATCTTGCCCTTCCTGCTTCACCTAGCAACAGCTTAGTGCCTTCAGGGAGGACTGGTCCCAGAGTACACGTGCTTAAGAGGCCAGTATCCTTCCTATGGGTTGCAATGACACTATACTACATACAATACATCTGCTTTCATCAGGACCAAAGATAATAAAGAAAAGTAAAATAAAATGAAAATGAGGAACCTGGTCTCCTTATTTCTTAATTTTAAATTGCCTATTCTCTCTTTGAATTTAAAATTTGTTATTATTTGAATGCCAACATACTCCAGATTCCCCATGGAGAACCTTTTTCTTTTTTATGACTTTAATATATATTATTTTATTTTACACATTGAAGACTGATCAGCTTTCTACTAACAGTATCTCATCTTAAATTTTATGAGGAAAATGTCTCTCTAAAATGTCTTAAGCATATAAAAGGATATCTCTATCCTAATACACTTTTATAGAAATATAAAAGAGTAGGTCTTTTAAGATAATGTATAAAGGTTGAAAAGTAAGTTTAAATCCTCAAAAATCATTGTAAAACATTCCTGTGCATTTCTAAGAGCATTCTAAACTTAGTTCATCACTTTAAATGACTGTATAATATCACATGTAATTAATAAGAGCTACAAGACCTTCTCATCAGCTGGAAATTTTTAAAAGTCTTTCTAAAAGGTTGAATCCTTTATAGAAATTTAGGGTCAGCGTGTAGTTTATATTCCTCTTGCTCAAAAAACCTTTGACTTGCAAATTATTTCCTATTGAAAATACATGATACCTATTTCAACCATAACTTAAATTTCATTTGCTCTCATAAACCATACATAAGTACCACAGTTAAAAGGTTGTCTTGGCAAAAGCAAGTCCTTCTTGTCTGTGTCTCAGCCTCCTCCGCTAGGACCTTCTGCTCTACACAGCTACCTCCAGCGCACTTCTGGGGCAGCCACCATCTCTGTACCTAGGCACCCACAGCTTCCATGCAAACACCCAGAGATGGCAGGTGTGAAGCTTGTGGCAGAGGCTCCCCATGGCCACCACTTTACAATGCAATAAGGAACTTGCCACACTCTTGTTCCATTAGCATAAGCCATGGGTACCGGCAGAGGGCAGTACAATTTCAACTGGGATTTTAAAATAAAAATGGAAATGGAGAGCCCCCCCATTTTCAAACTATTTTGAAAATGTTAACTGAACACCTGGATGCTACCCATGCTGTGAGGTATCACAGACCCCTCTGTGAGGTCAATGTGTGTAGACAGTATTTGCTGTATCTGAGGGCCATAATGGTGAACTCACCTGCTGAGTACCCTGCAGAGGTGGCCTCTCTTTCAAATTCAATTGCTTTTCCATTAAAAAAGATGAACAAAACCAATCTTACGTTTTAACAAGTTTTCAACATGTAAGGGTGGGGCTTCTAAGCACAAAGAAGTAAATATATCATGAACTCCCTAATTAGATATACGTATATCTAAAATATCATCTCTACTGAGCTGATGAAACACAGAAAATGGTTCCAAGTTACTTCCATAATAGTGTCCAATCTCCTAAAAATCGACCTAAGATCTTCCATGAACTAAATGATAGCATCCAAAACATCTCATCTAAGCAAGTCATAATCAATCACAGTTTTCTCCCCTCTGGTCAGGGCATTAAATCAAAAATTTCTTTAATGGACTTTTAAGGTTAAAATGCACTGGTCCAGGATGACTGGTGCAAGCAGTACTTGGAATTCCAGACAGGGAGCCACTGATTTTGAAATGCCCCTTGAGTGGAAGTAACACCTAGGCCAGGGGTCTATCTCACTTCTCTCTCATTGCCATTCATTATTCTCCTTTCCTCTGTCTCTTCCACCAGTTTGCTGACAGACTTCATCAGTAGCATTTCTTGAAAGTTTTCACCCTTTCTATGCCTAAATGAAAATGAGAAAACAGGGCTGAGGGCCATTTAGAGACCTGTTTCCATCTTCAGGGTGGGCCTCCCCTTTCCTTTCTTTTCCTGGGGTCTACAATACATAATTTCACATTTGGGTAATGATCATGGGCTCAACAAAGCTCCTTGTCAATCTACAGTCAGAGCTAGAACCCCAAACACTGGGAACATGGTGTCACCACCCAAAATGTATTGAAACCAAAAGCCTGGATCAGAAAGTGTTTAAGCAAGAACTAAGGGGTGTTTCATGGAGCCTTTCCAAATTAAGAATATATGAAATTGGAACTTCCTGCCAAGATGGTGTTGTAGGTGGACATATTGTGTCTCCCTCACAACTAGAAAAAATTTACATCTACCTCAAAACTAATTAAAAACAATGCAGACGTTTCATAAAAACAAACTACATGGAAATGCAACAAACAAAGAAGTAAAATAATATTAAGCCAGACAGCTAGGAGGGGCAGAGCTGAGGTTATAGCGAAAAATGCAGTCATACACTTAAACCTGGGGAGCAATCCCCAGACCAAGTAGCTCACAATTCCAGTGCCTTGGGAGAAATAGAGCCACATTGCTTCTGATTGTGAAAACCAGTGGGGATAGGGGTGGAGGAAGTAACTGCCAGTCTCAACAAGCAAGCAGCATTGTTCCCTCACCCCTCACATACAGCACCACAACATGGTGAAATGTGTTGTTTCCCACTGATGAATTCCTAAGGCTTCACCCCTTACAACGTAACAAGTTGGACAGAACTACCTAGGATACAAAGACAAACATGGAAAGCTGTTACAATGAGAAGACAGAAATGTGGCCCAAAAAAGGGAGCAGATCAAGGTGCCAGTGGGAGAATAGAGTGACAAAGAGATAGCCAATCTAATAGATGCAGAGTTCAAAACGCTCTGTGAGATTAAGATCCTCACAAACTTGACAGATATGCTTAAATACAACAAATGCAAAAAGGAAGATGTGAAGGCTAGGCTATGTGAAACAAACAAACAAAAATCCACATAATACTGAGAGTGAAGGGAAGGAAACCAGGGTTTAAATCAATGATTTGGAACACAAGGAAGAAATAAACAATCAACCAGTAAAGAAAGACAAAACAGGAATTGAAAAAAACAAGGAGAGGCATAGGAACCTCTGGGACAACTTAAAACATGCCAATATCTGAAGCATAGGGGTTCCGGAAGGAGAAATGGAAGAGTAAGAAATTGAAGTCTTATGTGATAAAATAATGAAGGAAAACTTCTCTAATTTGGAGAAGAAAATAGACATACAAGTCCTGGAAGCACAGAGAATCCCAAACAAGCTAGACCCAAGAAGGACCATACCAAGACACATAATTAAAATGCCAAAGGTTAAAGATAAAAAGAGAATCTTAAAAGCAACAAGAGAAAAGAAGAGCATTGCCTATAAAGGAGTTCCTATAAGACTATCAGCTGATTTCTCAAAATAAATTTTTCAGGCAAGAAGGGACTGGCAAGAAGTATTCAAAGTGATGAAAAGCAAAGATCTACAACCAAGATTACTCTATCCAGCAAAGCTATCATTTAGAATGAAATGGCAGATAAAGTGCTTCCCACATGAGGTAAAGCTAAAGGAGTTCAACATTACCAAGCCCTTAAGATATGAAATGTTAAAAGGAGTTACCTAAGAAAAAGAGGATAAAAATTATGAACACTAAAAAGACAACAAACTCACAACTACCAAAAACAAAATCTAAAAATAAAAACAAAAACTAATCAGACAACTAGAGTGAGAACAGAATAAAAAATATGGGGAGCATTTGGAGGGGTGTCAGCTGGGAGGAAGGGGGAGAAGGTGGGTAAGGTGCAGGGATTAAGAAGCATAATTGGTGGGTGCAGAATAGATAGGGAGATATTAAAAATAGGACAGGAAAATGTAAAGCAAAAAATCTCACATGCATGGCCCATAGACATGAACTAATGGGGGTAGGATTGCTGGAGGGAGGGGGATGCTAGGCAGAGGAGAGCAAAGGGGGAAAAACTGGGACAAATGTAACAGCATTAGCAATAAAAATTGTATTAAAATAAAAAGAAAGAAAAGAAATTGGGTCTAGGGTGGTGAATGCCACGTATGGGCTTCTCCTACTTAGCCTCTGACTCCTAACTGTAAAAAATACCTTGAGGACAAAATTAAAAAAAAAAAAAAAAAAAGAGTAACTTTAAAAACGCAGTGCACACGCACTCACACACACATGTTGAAATGAATATATTACAAATCAAAGGACTAGAGGTCAAAAAGAAAACCAAAGAACTCTTCTAAGTTCTACTTTGTAGACCTGTGATCCCAGTATCCCTAGAGGTTCTTCAGAGGTGTTCAAAACCTAAAATTCCACTTACTCAGAGAAGTTCCATGTGTATCTCTTTTACATATGAGAGCTCATGTCAGACTTCAATTTGAAGATCAGGTTCTGCAGCTTAAAAATATATAAACTTAAAAACCATTATTTCAAACTATAACCATTCATGCATTCATCCATTCAACAAACATTTATTAAGCATCTGCTAGGTGCCCAGCACTGTGCTAAGGGATGAAGATACAAAAATAAGTAACACATGGTTGTGCCCACAGAGGCTCTTTCTGGAGATGGAGAGAAAGACAAAACTCGGAACTGAGCGTGATCAGGTGACAGGGGGAAGAACAGAGAGCTTTGAGCTTCCATAAAACAGATGCTTTAACATCTGGAAGCTGGCTTTGAAATTCCATTTAAACACACCCAGTGGTGGGTAATTCTACAAGAAAGCCAATTTTATTTTTAACATTTGTAATTATAAGAAAATTTTCTTTCTAGAGCTGAAATCTATGGTCTTATGGCTTTAATCCTCCAGCTCTAGTTCTGTCTCTGAGTCTACACAGACCAGGTTCATTAACCTTTTCCACTAATTGCCTT
Organism: Noctilio leporinus; assembly: GCA_004026585.1. Lineage (NCBI taxonomy): Eukaryota > Metazoa > Chordata > Mammalia > Chiroptera > Noctilionidae > Noctilio > Noctilio leporinus. The sequence goes on along the minus strand of PVIW01003278.1, from coordinate 98,495 downwards.
TTAAGACTTGGGTTCAGGCATCAATCCATTCTTTTGCCTTTCTATTCTCTAGGCATACAGCCTTTATTTATATCAATTGTTTTCTGGTTTCCTGTAACCAAGCCAAAAAAGGGGAGAATTCTGGGAAAACAGAGGCTTGAAAAAATGGCTCCCTCTATGAGAAATTTGTTTTTGGAGGGATATTTCTAAGAGCAGTTTTGGTGCTATCCTGGAATAATTATACCTCATAAAATGTGACTGCACATCTTTAAAGCTCATTTTCCTTCATAACCTTCAGAATTAATGGAAATCTAGAGATGGCCAAAAACATACAAGTACAATTACATAAAAATGATTCACCGATGCTAAATTTTAATACATGATATGTTTATGTGTTGTTCTTTCTTAAAATTCATATTTCAATATACTGTTCAAAACCAAATGAACACATTCAAAACTATATTAATAGTTTCCATCAACTCCTGCACATACATCTGAGATATGCTCCCTAAAATGACTGTGTCTCTAATTAGCATAATCTAGAAATAATCAAGGAAGATCAATCTATAAAATAAATAAATATTACCTATGTTTATGGATTTTATGGCCAGCATCTATTTCTCATTAAATTTTACTACTTCGCTTTTAATTTTTGAAAACTTTATAATATTGTCACATTTAAGTAATATTCCCAAATGTTTTACACATGTAATTTTATAAAGCATTTCAGCATTATTTTAACTATAATTTCAATATAGAGAGAAATTTCACTATATAATGAATTAAGAGACTCTAGGCCAGTATGGAATGTAACACACATATAACTTTGTTTTTATGAGAACAAATCAGTTAAAATACTTCTAAGATAAATTTTCTGAACACAAGCTTTGAATAAGAAGTATGTTTCACTATTATTATAAAATGCAAATACCACCTGCTTCCAAGGGAACTGAAGTAATATATATGTCTTTTTTAAGCATGTATAGATATTACTATGGTAAGTATTAAGTTTGACTTTGATTCTTCCGGCATCCTTGACAAAAAGAAAACATGAAAGAACACTTAATTATACTTGATGCATCTGATAAGATAAAGTATTCAGTGGGGGGTGTTGGGGATAAAAAACATTTTTATTACTACGTTTCAAACAAAATTTATCAAGTGGTACCATCCAAGGAAATTTAAACAAAGGGTATTTAATAATGCCATGTCTTCAACAAAAATAGGTAATTTGAGACTGGAAAATAATCTTAAAAATGTTATGTATTAAGCCTTCTATAAAATTGGGAGCACAGTATTAATGGCATTTAATGAGGGTGTTTTTATGAAGAACTATCCCAAAGAAGCCAAGAAGCATAGTTATCTCATGTACAGTGATGGCTAATTCATGAGTGCAATTTAGAAAAGAGAGGACTATTATTTTATTTCTCCTTCTTCACTGTTAACTGTTGCAGAATATAGATGGAATTTACCTCAAGGTTAGACTCTAAGGAAAAGATATACAGGGCAGATACCTGTATTCACGCCCAAAAGAAGAATTTAAGAGCACCAAATATAAAAGTGTAAAGGTAACATTCCATTATAGAAGCTGAAAAACAGTTTAATTCCTTCCTGCACACAAGTTGGCCACAACAGCATATAGGGCCAAAACTGGCCTCAAGCTTTGGACCTGCTCAAGTTCCTGAAAAACATGTTTGTTTGAAATTCTGAAATATCATACCAAAGAATACTGTTCCTCCAAGAATCTCTTACTCCAAGATGTCCCAGAGCTTTTAATGAGCTGGCAGGCAACATGGTTCTTCCAAAGTGGAACAGAATGGGCAGTTAACTTATATGTCCACACACTCTTGTTTCACAGAGCATCTTGCAAGATTAATGTCCTATAGAACATAGTTTGGAAAATAACCACCATAAGCCATAAGCCATACTTTAGGAACCAGATATCACCTCTTTAAGAGAGAGAGAGAGAGAGAGAGAGAGAGCGCGCGAGAGCTGTTCCAGTAAAATACTTGGTTTTCAAAGATCTTCCATACAAAATTTAACTTCGAATCATGCCCCGAAGAACTAAACCAATCAAGTCTCAGGAAGGCACTGTGTACCACTGTTGGAGAAGTATTAACATAATAACAATAGCTTCATTTATGTAAATTGGCTCCTTATGATGACAATATTGTGACAAGACCAGCTAGCTGCTTACTAGAGCTAGAGATGCAAGGTCAATGTCTTTAGCTTAAAGGGGAATGTTTTTCTACTCAATTATTGAATGCAGGAGGTCATTTAATAAGAAATCTGAAATCTGGGGGAATTGACTTTGGGGGGAATGGGTGGGTGGGGAGAGGGACAGAGGGGAGCAAAAAGGGGATGGATGTAATACAACAACAATAAAATTAAAAAAAAAAAAAAAGAAATCTGAAATCTGTAATAAGGTAAACTGAAAGGATATTTTAATATTACACTGTTTATACCATTTGATATTGAAATCTAGTCTATTAGTAAATAATTCCTTTTCATTCCTGTCATCAAAACAGTATTTAAATAGTGGTTTTAAAGAATCATCACCAGCTCAAAAATAGGCTGAGATCCCTGAACTCAAAAATGATTAATAGCCAATACTTGTGACACTGTAAGCCACTAAATTCCTACAACAATCCTGTGAGGAATGGTCTATAGACTACAAAAGGAGGCTATTAGAAATAAGACAATCTTTGGCCCTGGCTGATGTGGTTCAGTGGATTGAGCACGGGCCTTCAAACACAAGAGTTTGATTCCCAGTCAGGGCCCATACCCGAGTTTTAGGCCAGGTCTCCAGCCAGCGCTCCAGCTGGAAGCACAAGAAAGGCAACCATACATTAATGTTTTCTCTCCCTTTCTTCCTTCCTCCCTTCTCCTCTAAAAATAATGAATAAAATCTTAAGAAAAAAAAAGTGTAAAAAAAAGAAGAGATAAGGCAATCTTTTCTTACTGTGAAAGCAGCATATTCTGGGATCAAAATTCTTTTAATTTGATCTGTAATATCTATCTCAAAGGCTGTGGGGGGCAAATAATCAATAATGTTGACAACCTCAGGAATGATAGGAGACATTGTTCCAGGTTTGCTACCTAATTCTTCGGGTGTTTTGTTTGCTTGTATTAAACAATATTGATAAAGGTTATAAATACTCTTAAACAGGCATTTTCCTTTTGATTTGTTCTGTTATCTCTCGAACTGTAATTTTTTACCTTTATTTTCTCCACAACACATGTGATAGATGAGGTTTACATATAAATACTCCCAAAACCCAACCTGTTTCTGACTAAATCAAATTGTGGTGAAATGAACTGAGAATGAGAGAATTTTTGCTATAGTATTTATAAACATATTTCACAGGCTTATGGGTCAGGAAGTCACAATTTAAAATACCTCAAATGCTGTTTTGCTATTGTCATGTAGATATTAATTAGCAATTCTCAAAATCTGGACTAGCACATCAGCAATTACCACAGAAACTGGCAATTCTTGTTTGGTTAAATTCTAACCCCTTCTCTTCGACCTCAGAAAGAATTTCATTAAGCAATGGGTAATAGTATTCTATGGGAATAAATAAGAATCTGCTTTAGACTATAGAAAAAAGGAAATCATTAGAAAATCTTGGAATCTGTTAGTGCACCCATATACTACAGAACTGATCAAGTGATGTCTCATTTCATAGTATGTAAGAACTGCATATATTAAAAATTGCCCTTGGGAGCAGCCTGCCTGATTCAAATTTTCCCTGACAGGTTTGGCAGGTCACAGAGTGCCTATAGATCATGACCCCAAAACCTGGAAACCAAAGAATCTGCATGAACCTTGGCATGAGAAGAACCAACGTGAAGACACTATAGGTGGGTCTAATCAGAACGCTGAATTAAAATCAGACTAGAGCAAGAAAAAAAAAAAAAAAAAAGCTTTCCTATTTTACGTAAACTAGGCCTCTGGATGGCCCAGTTCAGTATCTCCCAATTCACCTGATCTTGAGGAGAATTCGTTTCCTAAAATCCAGGCCCCCTGAAGGCAAATGACCAAGTTTAACAGAACCCTTAGCAGGCTAGAACCTTGCGTGTGGCACGCCCATCGTGACATGTTCACAGCAAAGGATCTTAACCAGTGAAAGGAATAAACATCTCCGGGAATTCACAAAGTGAGAGAAATGCTGTCATTTGCTCCTTGGCAAAGGCTCACCTATTTGGCAAATGCCTACTAATTAGAGTAACACCACGCAAGTCAGGCGAGCTTCACTGCCAAGGCATCCTGGGGGTGGAGTTCTTAGTAGTGAGAAAGTCTACAGGCTTCGCAGACAAGCCATCTGGAGATGGAAGAGGGGGCTGTCTAGACAAGGAGACAGCTAGCATTAGAAGAGAAAGGAGTGCATTGTGACAAAGGAGAGTGAGAGAGAAAGAGGGCGAAAATCACATGGAGTCTGTGTTCTCAGCAGGCACTAGATGTGGGTGGGCATCAGGCAGTGTGACAGAGAAGACACTCCCATTTGTCATCTGTCTTCTGGAGCGTCCACTAGGCGGGTTCCAGACACAGCACAGACCTCCCAATGATGAGGTTCTCCTGTGGGGTTCCCCGTTAATGAGAAAGACACCAAATGGGCTGAATAAAAGATGGGCCGACATTGTATATGCTGGGTTGGCTGTGAACGTGCCAGGTTTCAACAACCCTGACTTGTCCTCCGGATTTGTTTCCTGCTGTTCGCTAAACAAGTCTAACAAGCAAGGAGAGGAGGCAAGACCCTGGGCCAAACACTGACTGAGATGGATGAAGGTTAAAATCTACTACCTTTGGGTGGCTCTGTGCTTCTTAACTCTCAATCAGAATTGGAAACAGAATGACAGGAGGCTTTCAGAACCCTCTTCTCAGAGGAGTCCTTGATGAGAAATAGATCAAACCAGAAAGCACCTTACAAGCTTTGTGGGGGACAAGGGTGGGTGGGTTAGGGACCTCCTGACCTTTGTCCAAACACCATGGCATCTCAGCATGTGCATGCACACACGGATATGCATGCATATGTGTGCACACCCAAAATCGTGTCACGTGTGGCCCCTGTGAGCCCTAGGTATGTCCACCTCTGCTTGACATATAAAATGATTTTACAAGAAAGTCTAGTAAAAAGGAAAGAGGAAAAAAACTTATTTTTTCATTCACAATCCAAAAATGAAGCGTATAGCACGATATTTTAGGTTGTGGTTGCTACAAGTGTTGAGGTATCTGTTATCTTTTCCCTCTCAGGCCAGAGTCCACAGCAGAGCGCTCTAAGCCGCAGACATGTTTCCATGTGAAGAACCCGAGAGCCAAAGAGAACCCTATGTTTCTGCTCCCATCCACCCACACGCAGTTTATAACCCGTCAGGTTTAGACACGTAGGGCTCAGCTCCCCTGGGAAGTCTTGATTTTGTACAGACAACAATCTCAGCACCTCACCTCCCAGCAACCCCCTTCAGAAGCTGCCAGTGAACTATAAAGTGCCTTTCATGTTTAAAAAAAAAAAAAAAAAAAAGCCTTCAAATAAAAAGTATTAGAAGCATTTTTTTTTTTTTTAAGAAGCAAAACACACATACTTCAAAACCTCACATTCCAATAAATTTCTCAGAGGATAAAAAAATATTTAAATCTTTACTTTTTTATTTTCACTTTGCACACATGTTAAGGGAACCACCATCAGGAAAAATAGCCAAGAAAATCTAGGAACCGAAGATCTTGTTAGGAAAAAAATATCTTAACATAAAATAATTATAGCTTCTTATACTATGCCCTTTTGCTGAGGATCAACAGGCATTTACTTTTTCTGGAGGTTTGATAGTCTAAAGAATTCATGTGTGTTTCTGGTGCTGTGTTAAAATTAATTGTGTTCAATCCAAGATAGATGTCACATAGCACTTGAAATAACATTAACTTTATAAAATAAAACAGAATGGACTTTTGTTTGTAAATTACAGTTCAAAACTGTGTATGTTCATGACAATATAATTAAAGTATGACATTAATTGAAAAACCGAAGGTAAAGACATGATTTTCTTTTATCACATGCCAAGCATAGTGCTTCATTTGAATCAGTATTTATCTAACACCTAAAATATGCCAGGGGGGAAATTTACTGCATTCATTTCAATCATTAGGCATTTTAAAGAATGTTATGAACCAATTTTTAAACATTATTTCAATTTTCCTTGTTTTCTCAGCATCATTCTTTTTAAATCAGATATTCTAGAAAACATTAAACTGGACAAATTAAGTAATTTTATATAATGTTCCCTCTGGTGTTAATAATTTTCAAAATAACTACTCATCTCTCTATCTTTCTGAATCAAAACTACTTCATCAACTGCATTAGTCAGGGTTCATCAGAGAATCAGAACCAATAGGTTGTGGATAGATAAAAAGAGAGGTAGATTGGTATCTATATAAATAGAAAAAGATTTATTGTAAGTAACTGGCACACACAATTATGGAGGCAGCCAAGTGTTGAGATACGCAGCATGAGTCAAAATACTGGAGACCCAGGAGAGTTGGTGGTGTGGTTCCAGCCTGAGTCTGAAAGGCTGAGAACCAGCAGAACCAAGTGTACAATTTCGTTAGAAAGGTGGCAGCAGGCTTGAGATGCAAGAAGACATCATTTCCACTCACCTCCAAGGGCAAGGAAAAACAAACCAACAAAAAAGCCCATGTTCCACTTCAAACACAGTCAGGCAGGAGGAATTCTCCTACTTAAGGGAAGGTCAGCCTTTTTGTCCCCCAGATCTTTAAGCAAATTGATGGGGTCCATGCACATTTGGGAGGGCAATCTGTTTTACCAATTTAAATGTTAATCTCATTCAAAACACCCTCAGAGAATGATCCAGATTAATGTTTGACCAACTATCTGGGCAACTCAATTGACACATAAAATTAACCATCCAATGATATTCCCAAATATATTTTATTTTGAACTTTCCCTTCATTTCCCCAAATTTCAGAGTTTTAGAAGATCAAAATGTTTCTAAAGAATAATTGCATTATTCAGAAAAACCTTATCAATGGCAATGTTTTCTTCTCAAGCAGAAAAATTATTCTTTCCTTCTCATACTTCCAAGAGTTTGATATTATTTATGTTAGCTCTCATAATTAAATGGTGAAATCAAAATAAACTAAAAGAAAATGTCAAGCCTAAATCCAAATACCAATCTTCATTTGGCAACTTGTCCCCAAAACTCCCAGAATGCCATGAATGCCACAAGGTACAGACATTTTATAAAAACGTACAATGAAAAGTAAAAATACATGAGTAAATTCATACAAATGTCACAGAATATTGTAAGTTTTCTGAAGAGCCTTGGAATAACCTTAAAATGCATATGAAAAATTCACAAATACTGAACTTCTTTCATGAATGGTTCAAAAATGGGTGAGGCCAGAGAACCTTGACCTTCAGGCTCAGAGCAAGCTACACCCTTGTCATCACCAGGATTCAGTGGCTGGCTTTCTTAGTTTGAGTCCTCGGGCTACAACAGATAATAACGGAATGGATTCACAATAATCTATTGAAAAAGTAACCTATCTAAACCCAAATCACCAACTACAAAAGGGTAAGATTTTGTTTGACCCAGGAACTACAGGCATATCTGTAAAGAACCTTGTCTTCCTGGGGTTGGGGGAGGGGAGGGTGCTCACCAGAAAGCAAAGGCAGCAGTAGGCAGCTGGCTTGGTGCGACCAGGAGAAAGCAGTGATTATGATATTCCTTAGGGAACTGAAATGGTGTAACCTGATAAACTACCCTCCTCCACCTTACAGATATTTTTATGTAAAGAGCAAGATGACTCATTGATAACCCAAACACCTGCCCTGCAGATAGCACAGAGAGCAATGGAAAATTCTTTCTGGGTGACTCCCTTTTCATTTCTAGACTACACAGGAACTTGTCTGCACTTCTTACATCATTCTGCTTTATTTTAGCTTACATAATAGACTGTTGTCTGTTTCCTAATGATGTAATGGGAAGTACTTCAATGACACCAGTGAAATGAAGCAAGATTTGGTTTAGGGCTTGATTGTGCCCCCAGACAATTACCTCAGTTATCTATCTAAGTTCAGTGAGAGTGATAAGGAAATGAAGTAAGCCTCTCCACAAAAAAAAACAATGTGTCATAGTGTATAATGTTGACTTACCTCTCAACCAAAGTACGATAGACATTCAAATAAAGAAAAGGCCTATAGATGTGATAAGAAAAAAACTACAGATTTCTTTTTTGTCTTACAAATAAACACACCATAAGGAAAGTTTTACCTTGGTGAAGCTAAAGTATTTTTAGGTGGGAATATTTATTGGTGCATTGACTATAAGTTCATTTAAGAAAAGCAGATTAACAAGAAATATTAGAAAAGTAAAATTTTTTAATAATATAAATCCAATGAAGATGGTATTTTATAGACATGTCAAGAAAACTTACATAAATAGGTTGCATATTGATGCATTTAATTTTGGCAATTATAAACCAATTTAAACAATAAAACCCAAATAAGAATTATCAGCAATTTGAACAAGGCAGTATTTAATATGTTAATAAAAATCTGGCACAGCACAATTTCCTGTTACAACCTGAACTTTCTGTACCTTCCTTCATAGCGTGCCTCCTACGTTCACTTGGAAACCACAGTAGCCATTATTTGGTTAGCTGCTTTCAACTGAAAGAAAAATCAAACTACTTTCATCTTCCTGAGAAGAAATGGTTACCGCCAGGGAAGAACCCAGATTAAGCTCTTGAGGTGTCAGGGAGCCTGATTTTTATTACCTTATATTAAATATTAAAATCTGTCATCCTGCATAGTTAAAAAATGCTCTCTTCCACCTGTACTAATGCAGTGTGTCAGTGGCTTGCTCTTCCCCTCTCTCATGTCTGCGCTCACCCTCTTGCTCAGCTTCACGTTTCATGGCCCACTTCTATAATCACTCCTTTGCATTCTGAGGGTCCTTCTTCCTCAGGAGCATGATCCCTGAAGCAACTGAGGAAAGCCCACAACCACAATGACAAGGCACACATTATCTGGAGAGTACTGTGCTAAGTGAAATAAGTCAGATGGAAAAGGACAAGAACCATAGGATTTCACTTATATGCAGGATATAAAACAAAAAGCAACAAACGTACAAACAAACTCACAGATACAGAATGGTGATTGGGGGTGAGAGAAGAAGGGGGAAACAAAGAAGGTAAAAGGGGTCAAATACATGGTGATGGAAGGAGGCTAGACATCAGGTGGTGAGCACACAAAAGAGTATACAGACATCATATTACAAAGTTGTACACTTGAAATTTATGTAATGTTATTAGCCAACGTTACCCCCAATAACTTGAATTTTAAAAGAAAAAAAATACCTCAAAAGACCACTTAACACCCGCAATGGCTCTCAGAAAAGCTGTCCAGAGTGAAAAGGAGCATCTAGGAAATGTTAGAAGAAGCTCACGGACTAAAGAGATCTTTCACTGTCTGGTTCAGAATCACCTTCCCATCATTTATCACTCTTCATCAATACTCTCATGATTCCAGGGAAGAATTACATACTTCATACATACTTTAGTTCCGAGTGGGCATAAACAGCCTTCATTAGGCCTAGATCCCCAAAAGGCTTTCCTTAAAATTTCATAACCTTGGGAAGTCTCTATGCAGCTTCCTCCTCATCTTTTCTTTATTTGAACATTAACTTCTGGGCTTTCTGATCCTATCACCTGTTTCCACACCTGATCAGTGTTCATAAAGGCCATATCTACTGTCCTGCTGAGATCTTCTCTTATTTAAGTGTAACAGTCTCTACCTCCCCAACACTCCTATTTAGCCACCAAATAATGGCAATACAACAGTAGGAGCCATTCACTTGGAGTCAGGCATTGAAGGACTCTCCTGAATACCTTCTGGCAAACTGTAACAGGAGGTGAGAGTGCTTCCTGTCACTCCCTTTCCTTTGGCATGGCACAGCCCAGCCTCTGAACACAGACATCCAGATGACAGGAAATTAAAGACACACTACTGGGAAATGAGATGCCCTGAGTTACCATTAAAGGCAGGTGATATGTGAACCTTTGTTACCAATCATGAGAAATCACTTTCCACCCAGAGGGAAATGATAGATGAGTTCAGATGCCTTTCAGCTCAAAGGGCTGTTTATAACAGCCAAAAAAATGCTATGATACCCTCCAACCTGGTATGTCATCCTGGGAGACAGATGAAATGTCCAAGAAAACTGTTCTCCATAAATCCAAGATGTGTCAACTGCCTAAAGCCCTGTGCAAGATTCCACAGGAAATACTGAGGGCGGGGATTGCTCCTGAATACTGACATATCAATATTACAAGAATAAAAACCCTCTCTGGATCATTTGAAGGTGTATGGGCTGCCTTCCAGCAAGGCTCCTGAGCAATTTCTTTGTTCTTTATTTTTAATTCCCAGCTTAGCATACCTCTCCACTCCCCAGCCCTGTGTGCACTGATTTCTTCCTGGTGCTGCAACTGCCTGAGTCCAGCACACTTCTGTCCACACCATTGACCACAGCTGGTCATTCATTTGTACCCTCAGGACAGGATATAATACTGAGTCAAACATCAATCAGCAAAGAACCAGGACTGGAAACACAAATTGGAAATAACAGTTTCATCTGCATCTGCTTAAAACCACCCAGAAAAATTGGCAGCTCCTTCAAGAGGCACTTAAATGTTTGAAGAATCAGTTTTCTAGATCTAACAGTATTTGCTTTTCTCAACTGAATGTTCCTCTTCTACAGATCCTTATGATATCAGGCCATCTTTAATTTCTTCTCTTTGTCACTGTAAAGCAGCTACAGAAGCTGTGGCTCATTTCCCTACTTGCCAGCCATCTGAAAGGAAAGAGGATGAGAAAAAATGACCACTGCCCCAAGAACAGAAACACAGAACATTATTAACATGAAACAAATTGTGTTTGTTTTAAAGGTGTTTATTTTACCTTATCTTTTTATAATGGATAGAGTCTGTTTATATTCTACTTACAAACCATCTATTTCTAAGAAGAATCAACAACTACGAAATTCTCTTTGGGAAAGAATGAACAAAACCAATTAATAAATACACAGAACAATCAGCAGTGTTTAATACACCCAGCTCCCCTGCCTCTAGAACACATCAGTAACCTCAAAACAACTTACATGGTTCAAGGCTTGCCCTGGGGAGTTGGTGGGGGTAGGGATCGGGAGAGGAAGCTTAGTCTACCTCTCTTTTCTTCCCTCGATGAAATCATGACTCCACCCTCTCATCTTCAAGCAGAAAACAACAGCAGCTATTTACATTCTAACCTTGTAAGAGAATTTCACAATATATCTACCTGATGCCTAATTTTCATCTAAGGCTTTCAAATGTTGGGTACACAACAATAGATGACTTGGGAAGAGAAAAGTGTTGCAGTAACTGCTGTTGTTTTCAATACCCACTTCTCTTATTTCTTTCTTTAAAAGCAGGTCCCTATACTGGTGTAGATGACAATGTGCCTAGGTTAAAAAAATAAATAAATAAATAACCCATAATTCTCAAACTCCCTGGGTTAGAAAAATAAACAAACAAATATATAGCCAGAGTCAATGATGGGCTTCTGGGAAAATGCTACAAAGGGGATTGACTCAGGTAATACCTTTGCCCTTCCTCCTATTCTCCTTCCTGCAATCTGGACTGTGGGCATGATGGCCTGAACTCCAGCAGCTATTCTGTAAATATGAGGTGACCTTGAGGATGGAAAAGCCTGGCCTAAAGAGAGAGATTGGAGCAAAAAGACAGAAATAGCTGTGCCTCTGATGACTGCATAAGTATCACAGAAGCCCTTGACTACTTACCTGCCTTAAGATTTCTTTTGCATGAGACAAAAATGAACCTCTATCTTAAGTTACTGAGTTTACTGGCTGCTGAAACTAATTTCAACGGATAGTTATCAGACTGTTCAACTCTCATTTAAAAAACTTTGTTCTTCCCTGGCTGATGGCACAGTGGATTGGTGCTGGCCTGCGAATCCAAAGGTCACTGGTTCAATTCCCAGCCAGGGCACATAACCAGGATGCAAGCCAAGTCTCCAGCCAGGTCCACAGCTGGAGGCAGGTGAAAGGCAACCATGTATTGGTGTTTCTCTCCCTCTCTGCCTCTCTCCCTTACTCTCTCTCTGGAAATAATAAATAATTTTTTTTTTAATCTTAAAAAAACAAAACAGAAGTTTGTTCTGCAACACTGTACTTTACCTGGCAGGTTGATACCACCACAAATTCAGGGTCCACAGAATCAACTGAGTCCCCAGAAGTGCCTGCACTCTGTTGCCCTCATCATTTCATCCCACTAAACAAGAGTTCTTCCATATCTTTCCAATGTTCAAACCTCTATCCTCTTTTTAATTCCACTCAGCTCTCTTCAGAAGATCTCATTGTCCACTTCGGAAAAGCAAAACAGACAGAGCCATTAGATAAGAGCAACATAGCTTTCCTCACCAAATCCACAAACCTCTTGCTAAGAGTCAGTTGGGGTTAAGAGCACAGACTTTGGATTCAGAAAGACCCTGTTGGTATCTCATCCACTTGCTGGAAAATCTTGGGAAGCTCTCTTACCTGAAACTTCAATTCCTCATCTATAAAGGAAGAATACATGGTATAGCTGCATTTTATGAGCTTCTGAAAGGAGTAAATGAGGTCAATTTTGAGCATCCTTTAACACAACACCTGAAACACAGAAAGCACTGAACCAAGGCCAGCTTGTACTGTGATGAAGTCTACACTGCATCTGTCACAATCCCCACAGTGCCAGGAGCCGGGCACACTGGAGGCACAAAAATAAACATTTGCTAAAAGCACTAGACATTAAACAAATTCCATTTAAATCCTAGGGAAAATCCCTGAAAAATAAAATTGATAGATATGATCAAGCCCATGTTGCAAGGAGAGAGACAGAGATGCGTTTGTGAAACATCTAGAGTTGCACCATCAGCTGTGTCAGAGTCTACAGGCAGCTAGGGTGGAACGTGCTAATGAACCTGCTGGGAACTACCTACCGGATATGCAGAATCCGCTTGAGATAAACACTTGCCAATGTGTACTGATAGTGACCAAGGGACAATGCCCTAGTCAGACATCACACGCTTCCCCTGCTGCAGCTTGCAAGCTTAGACACGTGCCACCAGAAGTCCTAGGTGGGGCTCCGACAGGCCCACGAGGGCTGGGAATGTGCATTCCCTGGCTCCACTCCCCTGCTTCTGGGCCCTCCAGCTGGTCTGGTCAGGGAGTAGCCCTTCCCCCCGCAACCCCCAATAAACCCACTGCCTGTCCCCACATCAGCCTCGGGTGCTCTCACAGCAAGGCTGCTCTGACAAACTGACAGAAATGATCACATTCCCTGAATTCTTTTTGTCTTCTCTAAGGAAAAAAAAGAAAAACTTGATACAAAAATCTGCTTGGTGAATTTCCACAGTGATTTTGTAGTGAACTTACTGAGAGAACACTGAGAGATACCATGAAACAAGTGATGCCTAGCTCATAAGAGAAGTCAAAAAAAATTGATATGGCAAGATAAAAAATGGTATTCAAAATATAAATAGATTATATTATTAGTGACAAATTATTTTAAATGCTATGATGAGATTTGCCTTTTTAACTGATTTTGGGCACTTGGGAAGATAAGAGTCATAGGAAAAGGGGTAAGTAAATAAGCACATAGGACTCTCTTAAGACGAGCTCGAGAAACAATGCCAAAAAGGATTTTTAAATCATCTTCTATATACAAAGTCAGAGATTTTTTTTTTTAAACCAGGTAAAGATTTACATAAACAGTGACACAATGTGGGAGTACCAATGAAAGATGTTAGGGCCATCTGCCAAGGAGCATGAAAACCAGCCAAGCCTTCTATGAGTTGTCAGGAACAACACAGTGAACAATAATCACTATTCTGAAAAAGGAAGTAAAAACACATTTTCAAGCATGTATGGCCTATGAGATGTATGATACAATAGCTCTCTTATATTACATAGAAGAATGAATGAATACATATTCAGGTTTTATTTCTCTGAGTCATATAGAGAGGATACCTGAAGGATATCCTCAAAAACCGTATTTATTATGCAAACCTGTTTAAGAAAATTACTGAATAGCCCTGGCCAGGTGGCTCAGTTGGTTGGAGCATTGTCCCATACACCAAAAGGTTGCTGGTTCAATCCCAGGGCAGGGCATAAACTTAAGTTTCAGGTTTGATCCCTGGTCTAGGCACATACAGGAGAGACAACCAGTAGATGTTCCTCTCTCAGATCAATATTTTTTTTCTCTCTCTACATCCTTCCTCTCTCTCTAAAATCAATAAATTATCATCAAGTGAGAAGACAGAGAGAGAGAGAAGGAGAGAGGGAGGGAGGGAGGAAGAGGTAGAGGAAGAGAGAAAATTTCTGAACAATAAAGAGAAGTATCATGAAAGTATGGATTATAAATTAATATTTTATTAGATACCTTAATATAGAAATAACAGTAAGTATTCTAAGAAGTGTATCTATTTAATAAACACTCATCATAGGCAACTAAAGAGTCTTCTCCAAAGAAAGCTTCCTCCTCAATATGAGCAGTCATTATCCTACAATGTACTTCAGAAGCAGTCACCAAGGAGTTTTTATTTTAAATTCTCAGTGTTTTACAGTCATTGTTACCAATCTCTCTGACAAAACTCCAGTCTTTTACATGTAATAATATTCTTACCACCTAAAAGGATGGTTACTTACAATTTATTTTCCTCATTCCAAATGGCCCATCAGTGAAAAGAAGGTCTATTCAGGTCTAGCAAGACCTCCATGGCTCAAAACATAAAATCAAACTTTAAAACTAAGCTTCTGCTCTAATCATCCTTTAATTACTTATGTGGTCAAAGTACTGCAGTTCACACTGAGTGACGTGAGTAGAAGTTCTGCCTCTACCACTTACCAGCACTGAAATAGCCAGCCATTACTTGTCTGATCTCGTTTCTATCCATAAAATGGAAGGGTTAGATTAGATGGTCTTTCAAGTCTTTCCAAATATGCCACCAAATCATTCTAAATGATTGTTGACATTAATTGGCATATTTGGTTGGTATCTCCTCAAGTTATTTGCTTTTGAAGACTAAGAAGGCAATTTTATCAGGTGCAAAGTTTTTGCCTGAATGCTACAAATAAGCATCTTTTTTTGAACAAGGAATACTGAATCAAAGTACATTTCACTAGGCTACATTTTTCTGTTAGACATATAGCTCTCCATTAAAATAATAAAGCACTAATATTATCACAAATCACACCAGTAAAAGCCAAGAAAAAATAAAATGCCTGAAGACACAGTTGGATATGAACTATTTAAGCTAATCATAATATTCCCCCAAATCTAATTAGAAAGTTCACCATTCATTTGTTCATTTGTTCATCAATTATTTATTGAACTCATACTACGTGGTAGGTGCCCTGCTAAATATTCTTATTAGTAAAAAGCCTTCTAGGGCCTAGGTACCACACCAACTTGTTACAAAATCAGAGCTTTTCCAATATCAGAAGTCCTTCATTACCTGCTTCCATCTTCCAAACGAGAAAGAATTAACCTCAGACTTTTTACCTTACAGAGCCTTCCAATTATTCAAGCCTGCCACTGAACTTCTGTTGTACATGCCTCTATTAGTCCATTACCCTTTCAGAAATCATTGATTCTGGCTCCAATAAGTGCTATTTCAATAAATATGTGGGGTGTGCTTGGTATGCATCAGGCAGTGTGTTATGTGTTAAAGATACATTGTGAACAAAGCAGTAGAAAGACCCCACCCCCACAGACCTTATCATTGGGCAGATATTGATTAAAGGTAAATAGGACTAGTAAGACTTGTCATTCTTTTCACTATTCTTATCATTTGTTTACGTAACTACTCTGTGGGTTTCAGTTCTTACAAAACAGTAGAAATATAGTATTTTCTAAATAAAACTTTTCAGTCCCTCTCTGTGCTCACGAGAAGGAAACTGCTGCTCCATGGAACTTGGCTGCAACCAAGAAAGAAAAAATTAAAATTCGTTATTAACACATCTTTAGTCATTTCTGTAAACTTCTAATCTTAAAGTAATGAATAGCACTTAATATTCCTCTTTGCCCTTCCTCCATTCAAATGGAGCCATGATTTAGTTCAGATGTTTGCCTTCCACTGCAACCCTATGGTTCTTAGGGGAGGCAGAGCCTATTCCCAAAAGGTGGGCGCAGACAGCCTACTCTACCACATCACGCCGCCCTGATGTTGATGGGTCTGGGATGAGCACATGACCTAAGTTAGCCAATCATACTGAGAGAAAGAAGAACACACCCTCTCTTCCACTACAATTAGAGACAATTGCTGCAAGTGGTGACAATTATCTTGTAAAAGCCAGTTCAAGGAAGAAAAAAGGAAAAGGTAACCCACACAAGACAGTAGGGCTGAGATCCTAGAAAAATGGAGCCTGACCTCCAGCTTCCAGTTTTACCTAACAGTATATCCACTTACTTTCTATGCCAGTTTAAGTGGGTAAATGTGGTGTCTGTAACTTAGTTTAACCATACTGATATAATCCTCTGGAAACTACTGGTTGATCTCCAAATTCAGGGAGAAGAAAATGTGCTTTAGAATACATATATATATATATGTGTGTGTGTGTGTGTGTGTGTGTGTGTATACACACACATACATGTATATATACACACACACACGTTAGATTTTATTATTTTCTGAGAGAAGGGCAGGGAGGTAGGAAGAAAGGGAGAGAAGTATCAATGTATGGGGTACCTTTCACCTGCTTCCAGCTACGTACCTGACTGGAGACCTGGCTTGCAACCTGGTTATGTGCCCTGGCTGGGGAATCCCAGGCCAGCGCCAATCCATTGAGCCATACCAGCCAGTGCTATATATTTTTAAATGTAAATTCTGACCAGAAGGACAGCATATCTGCTCTAAGACCCAGCTGGAGAGTGAAGCATCTGTTATTACAGTTTTGAAGTGAAAGTGGTAGTTACTACAAATAATTCATAAGGTTTCTTTTCCCTCTCTCTAAACCTGATGTTTAATGCCCTTTAGAATACTTAGAAATACTTTGGTTTTAAAGTTTTCTTTGAACTGAAAAGAAATTATTTTCAATTAAAAGCAATATAAACAATCTACATTTGATAATTCTCTCATTCATAGAGGAAAAAGGGTTAACAATAAATAACCCAGAATAAAGAACTGTTAAAAGAATCATGGATCATAGAATCACAGCTGGGAAAACCTTAGAGAGTATCTACATTAATGCTTTTTAAACTTTTCCACTTCATGGATGAGAAAATCTTTCATGGGTATGGAAATAGTGCCTAAAGTGGTCTGTCAAATACATGAAATATCTTTGACATTTGACTTTTTAATCTCAAAAATGCAAGGGAATTTTGTATCTAGGGCAGAATATTATTTACATATGATTTTTCCCAAACTCTTAGTGAAATTAATAGCCCAAGAAGTTGCACAGTGTCTATACTATGGCTTCAAAGTGGCCTCCCTGGCACACCACTGTGTGTCCCCAGGGGCAGATAGTATGTTAACCCAAGTTCAAGTGTTCAGATACAGACCATTACCCTGGTATCACAGATCAGAGAACTGAGGCCAAGAGAGATTTTTTTTTAATGTGCCCAAAATTCTGAATATAGTTATTGGCAGATTGGAGAACAGAATTAAATTTATTCTAACTTCCAAGACCAGTACTCTCTCCAAAAGCTTTTTTCAATTCTATGAAATTAAGAACAACCCAAAGTAAAAGGTCAGCTATAGCTTTAACTCAAATTCATGAGTCTATGGGTCATATCCTGAACATACTCAACCTTGGTGCCTTTGCACTTACTATACCTTTCCCCTAGAAAGCTCTTCGGACTCTGCACAGCTGATTTCATTTCAGCAGTCCTGTCTCAGCTCTGCTGGTCCCACATTACAGAGAGGACCACCCTCTCTAAAATGGTACCCCTAGGCTCCAGTTACATTCAGTCATATCAATCTGACTTGGTTCCTTCCTAGGACCTCCCACAATAAGAAATTACCTTACTTATGTATTTGTTCCCTTGCATATCAGCTGATTTCCTCCATCTTCAATATAAGCTCCACAAAGGTACAGTCTTTTTCTGTGTTGTTCGTTGCTCACCCCCAAAATTGGGGATTCATACGTAGAAAGTGCGTGAAAATATTTTTAACAAGTGAATGTATTTATTCCTACACTCTCCTACATTCTCACACCTCTATCTTTTGTAAAAATGTTACTCTCCTAGAGTTCCTTTCCTTCTTCACATTTGCCTACTCAAGTGCTACCCATTCTAAGAACAACTTAAATGTTATGCCTTTTAGGAAGCTTCCCCTAGATCTACTTACTGGCTTACTTATGAGAACACTGAGAACAGGAAACTTGCCTTATGCATATTTGTACTCCCAGGTCCTAACAGAAGGTGGACCTTTGACCCTAGTCCTTCATTTCCATCACTTGCTCACTGCCTTCCTCATCTCAGTGCACTTCTTCTTTGTGTTCTAAAAGACCATTGTAACCAGACTGTATTTTCCATAATGCCAATTCTGTTCCTTAAACACTTCAGTGCAAATTTTAATGTTGTCATGTCATTCTCCCCCTTGCCTTCTTTTTCTTATATCATCCAGGTCCTCTCTCTCTCTTTCTTTCTTTCTCCTTTTCTCTCTCTCTCTCTCTCTGTCTCTCTCTCTGTCTGTCTCTCTCTCTCTCTCTCTCTCTCTCTCTCTCTCTCTCTCTCTCTCTTTCTCTCTCTGTCTCTCTCATCTTAAAGCAATCTCTCCTCTGGACTTCATATTCTTTCATTGAGATTCTGCCTCTCTGTAGTTGATGAACGATGCCTACATTATTTAAAATAGTATACTATTTCCTGTAATAAATTATACCTAAAAATAATATCTTCCTTTGATTTTCCATCTTGAAACTTCCTTCCCATACCCTACATTGTTATTTTATGAGCCCCAAACTTAGACAGTCCTCTGTTATCATCCTAGAAGGAAGGGGGTTCTAGCTAGAATCATGTGTTGACCAAACATGATTCAGAGAACTCTTAGCCCTATTCACTGTCTGCCAGGGAGCAGGTCTCAGCCCAGGTAAAGCAAAAGGATGATTGGTGTGCCAGTCTATCCTGCCCTCAGGAGTCTAGCCTAATTCAGCGTAGCTCTAATAGACCTAACTATGTGGGATCTTCCCTGAACTCCATGAAATTATGGTGTTCACTACTATAGGAAAAATCAGCATGCATGAGGTAAAAGATTTCCTAAGATACAACACATTCCTCCCTCAGCCTCCTCTACACTATATTCTGTCCTGTTGTTTCTAAATTTATGGCCTTCAAATGGATATTGGAAGCAGAGTGAACATTTTAAAGCATCTTCACAGAAAATAGAATAAAAGAAAGAAAGGTCCAAAAACTGAACCTCAAAAATTGCTACATTTAAGGACTAAAGAGAAAGCAAGAAAGAAGGAGCAGTCCAAAACTAAATGATAACCATGTCCTGTCATGCAAAGGGAGGGTTGAAATACTGCATCATCAATGGCAATGATTTCATCAAGGAAAAAGACTGAATACTGCATGATGAGGAGGCCTGTGATGTCCTTAGAATTTTTAGAAGACTGAAAAAGAATATCACTCTGGAAGGTGATTCTACAATAAGTAGAATGATGAGTAAAAGGAAACCAGGACATATTTGTTGAGGAAGATTGACAGTGAAATACAATGGAGAAACAGATAGTAGTATTTTAGGAGAGATGTTAAAATCAGCAAGTACTATTTAAATCTCAGGGTAAAAATAATAGACATAATCTCCTTTATTGTGCTTGGGAAGACTATCTCAGGTTTAAAATGTAGTACACTACAAATATCTTTTTAAAACAAAGGGGCACGAGTGAGATGAGGGGAGAGGAACTAAGCCCCAGAAATCTGAGAATATTAGATAAAATACTATAGGAAAGGCTCTGTGATTCATCTAACACTGTCTCCAAAAAATTTTTTCTTTAACTCTGCTAAATCACCATGAAATATTTGGACCTTTCTTTTTAATATTTTGTCAAGTTATTTTATGGCCCCTATATCAAGGTTATATGCCAAGTTCTGAAGACTTCTTACAAATAAATAAAATTGACTATATATGGTTTGGTGGCTATACAGTATCACACTTATTGAATAAGATGATAGCAGAAGTGAAATTCTTTTGAATGGTTGCAAAAATAAGCATGTTTATAGGGAAGGAAAAGTCATTAAATATTTTCTTTCATATCTTACATTCTGAGAGTATTGAAGATCTAACCATTATTTTCGACCACAACCCAGCAAGACTAAGTTATTACATAAAAGTCTCCTGGCCTGAAGTAAACTTGGTAAAGACAGTGGAATGCAAGAAGGAGAAGTACTATGTATCTCAGCTTCGATCTACAACCCCAAAGGGAGCCTCACACAGATCCCATCCATCCAGGAGCACAAAACCACAGACTAGTAGTACTTAATTGTTTTTACTTCATTAGTCGTTTAAGAAAGGTGACAAATTGGAAACTCCACCAGTCCAAAAACTAATTCCTGCCTTAGAGAAAATCATCAGGATCATCCACCAACTGCCTAAATATTTAAAATTCTATAAAGACGTTCACTCAGACAAGTATTTATTGAGGACTCCTATATACCAGGCTCTGAAATTTAAGCAGATAAGTCACTTAGACAATGACACTGAATTAAATCTTTTAGTCAAGTGAGCAGGAAGACACAGTTTATATACAGTATATCACAGAAACAATATCCAAGGCATTAATTAGATTTAACAGGCTAAAATCAGAGGCAAAAAAAAGACTCACAGATTATCAATATACTTTATTGGCAGTGAATTTAGCATAAGATGACATCATTCCTATAGTTAGCAACTTCCATTTTAGTTACAATCTTTCCTATGTGTGACATCTTTTAGCCTTCTGGATACTGGACTTTCTGGCTGAGCAAAAGTTTCTAAAGCAAGTAAACTTTGATAATCTGACCTAAACTTTTTCTTAAGTACAGTCAACATACCTGGAGGTGGGCACTATTTTTCCAAATCTTATGCCAATATAAAGGCATGACTTGAGATTGTACCCCTTCCCCAAGCAGCTGCACAAAAGCTCAGGATCATCAACATGTTAATTCTCCAGAGAAATCTACAATAAAAGATGAGATCACTTGTGTGTAATTAAACTAAAAATAAATTCTGTCTTATGTGGGAATGACTGCTGACATTTTCCCCAAACATAACTCTATAGTCTTAGGAGAAAATCAGCTTAACATTTTGTTGATTTTGAAATTCAATTATCATACCAACCACATAAATCTATTACTGAACTTCTTCCTCTACACAGTTTAAGCAGTGCGTACATCTTCGTTTCTACATATTCAGTTCATGCAACAAAACTTAACTGATAGCTTACCATGTACCAATCAATGATATAGGCTCTGAGGACACCATCATGAACACAAATGAAGTGACATCTCTGCCCTTGTAGAGCTTACGTTTTAGCGGATAAATATATAAATCTACCACATACCTTTATAGTGAAGTAATATCCGTTCATCAAAGTGAAAGAGGCATCTATCCTTTCTCAAACTTCAAAATATTTAAATAGTGTCCTATACCTAAACAAGTCACTAGGCAACTTTTATTCCACACAGTATTAAAGAATAGCCCAGGTTTAAATTTTAGTAGACTCACATAATGTTTTGTAGACTTTTTTTTTCCTATAGCAGGTTGTTGTCCCTTGCGTAAGTTGCCTTTAGTTAAAGATATTCTTTTATCATTCTTAACCCTACCAACCTGCCCCCCATACCCAGCAATATCGCTCATTCTCCCCAAGAGAACTAAAAATGTTCTCATGTAGTTTGTATTCTCCCAGGAGATTGCCTTGTTTTGAATGGTACTTTGCTGTCCTTCATCTCACCTTTTAAAGATTTCCAAGATCTATTTAATACAGCATACAATGAGATCACTTAGGTTCTTGGGTCATTTCTTACAACTCACTTCATATTCCACAGCCTTGCTTTTGTTTCTCAATCACTTGCAGGCGTTGGCTCCTGTTTCACAGTCCACCAAACAGGTTTTCCCCACACACTTTCCCAGGCAAAATGCTTACTCCTCCTGTCCTGTCGTACTTAGTTCAGACATCATCTTCTCTAAGACACTTTCTCTTACCCTTGCACCGCTACTCCCTGGAGATACTGTAAGTTCTCCTCTGCGGTTGCGCGATACAAGAAAAAGAACCATAGTACCTGAACTTACCACACTGTACTGTAATTATCAAAGCAGCAAATCTGAAAGAGGAGATGACGTCCTCATGTCTGTGGACCAATGTCTTGTCTAGTGCTTGCCATATAGCAGACGCTAAAAGGCACGTTTGCTAAATAAATAATAGAATGAGTTTTAAAAACATACTCCAGTAGATGTCTAACAGTGACGAGAACTTGTGAAATGATCAAGTCCCCTCGACCAAAGAATATTTCTTTAACTGTTGACATCCGATGTTTTTCTTATTTTTCAACACAAGATATCTGTTAATGTAGCTTTTTGTTTTAACTAGATATGTAAACACAAGGAACCGCTTGTTTAAACTTGAAAAATCCTACAGGGATCATGGAAGTTGAGGGAGGAAACACAGTAAGCACCTGAACAAATATCTGTTTTGAGATTTACCCTCGGCCCTGGAGACACCAGAAAGAACTTCATTAACAAAGACCTTTCTTCGCCTATGAGGTAATGGAAGGGGAATTGCCAAAGCCCTCAAGGCAATGAGTGGGTGACATCAACTTTATCCAGAGCAATTTAAATCTACAATGCCCTACCTTCCAAATGAAGCCTAGATTTAAAAAAAGAAGAGAAACGTTTTCATTCACTGTTCTTTTCTAACCCTTGGCAGCTGTCCCTCTCACAAAGAGATGAACATAAGCGTTGGTTGTGACTATTCCCTTCATAGGCCTTTTTTTTTTTTTTTTTTTTTTTATCCCCTCTCTGAATCAGCTATCTTTGTAGTCAAGGTCATACACTGTATAGTTTTGAATTTCTGTTGTATCCTAAAACAGGTATCTGGCTTTTATCCCAGGTTCCTGGAAGGGAGCTTCTAAACTCAGAATTGCCCAAGTGACAGGAGTGTGTTTGTTATCCATAGTAGGTCCTGGCACCCAAATATAGGCTAATGAAGTGATTCATGATGGGTCCTTCGATATTTCAGGATGGGGCCTGGCTATCTGGAAAGACCAATTATGTGATTCAAGAGGTGGGGCTTGGAGCCCTGGCTGGTAGCACAGTAGATAAGGAGCTGGCCTGTGAACCCAAAGGTCGCAGGTTCAATTCCCAGCCAGGGCACATAACCAGGTTGCAAACCAGGTCTCCAGTCAGGTCTGTGGCTGGAGGCAAGTGAAAAGCAACCATACATTGATGTCTCTCTCCCTCTCTGCCTCTCTCCCTTCCCCTCTTTCTAAAAATAATGAAATAAAATCTTTAAAAAAAAAGAGGTGGGGCTTGGAATTACCTGATATTAGCTCAACCTGCAGAGAGGAAAGTGAGGCTAAGGATGAGTTCAATCACATGGCCAATGATTCAATAAATCATGTCTATACAATGAAACTCTAATAAAAACTCTGGGCATTGAGACCCTGGTAAACTTCCTGGTGGGTGGACAAAATACCTGGAGGGCAATGTGCCCTTATTCTAAGGAGAGAAGACCCGAAAGCTCTGTGTTGAAGACCCTTCCAGACCCAGGCCTACCTGGCTCTTCATTTGGCTGGCTCTAGTTTGTATACTATAATAATAAAAATGTAGCCACAAGCATAGTGTTTTCCTTAGTTCTGTGGGTTATTCTAGTGAATTATAAAACCTCAGGAGATTAGATAAACCCAAGAATTTATAGCCAGTTGGATAGAAGTGCAATGAAAATATGTGGCAGGCATCTAACGTGAAGGCAGTCTTGTTGGGGAGCCTGCCCTTTAACCTCTCCCTTAACTATAGGAGGTGGTTAGCATCAGAACTGTACTATAATATTACATTGTTCCACCATGGTAACCACGCAATTACCATATTTATTCAACATGAATAAAAAAAATGTCAGGCTTAGAGTCAGGGGACTTGAGTCCAAGGTCAAACCTACCATTTAAGAGCTCTAATCTTGGGCAGGCCACGTTATTTTTCTGAGTTTTCTCGTCAGTAAACGGGAGGGGAGGGAGGCGAGCTGGACTCAGTGGCTGCCATTTCCCGTCTTCATACTGCTCTCGCTAAGCCTCAATTTGGAGGGAAGCCAAGAACGGCTTTTTCCTCTGGATGATTTTTTTCTACAGGCTGCTCTTATTAGCAATGACTTGCAGAAAGGTTTGAGGCTTTTACACCGGCTGTTCCCTCTGCCTGGATCTCTCTTCCCTTAGATATCTGTGTGACTTACTGCCTAACTTTCTCCAAGATTTTTCCGCACAAATGTCTTTGTTCTGCTGATTCTTACTGGCCGTATTATCTACAATTTCAACACCATACCCAACAATTCACCATCTCCTTCTCTGCTTTATTTTACTCCATGACATTTATCATTAACTAGCATACTATATATGACAATAGCTTGCTTCTCATCTATTTCCTCAGTAAGCTCTGTGAGGGCAAGGATCTTTACTATTTGCTGAATGACAAATAAATAATATGTGCCTAGTAAATATTTCACAAATGGATCAATGATTAGCTTTCCTGAGATCTGATAAGACAGAGCAGCTTAGTTCAGTAATCCATATGCTCATATATGAAATAATTGTAAAAATTATTCCCCCAATTCAAAAAGACTAGAAGAAAAAGTATAGTGATAGGTAATAAGAGAATACTAGTAACTGTAGTCACAGTAAGAAATGAGGGAGGTTAAGAGACTTGGATGTGATAAAAAGAACCAACGAATAGAAATGATGGTAATGAGTGAAATGGCCGAGATAAGACATTGAGAGATAGTAAGGCCACAGATCTTAGAATGGTCAAAGATGAACAGAAGCAAAGGAGTAATGGGGGGAAAAAATACAGCAGTTAACGATACTATAATTTTGAAAAGTGAAAAGTGATTTTTATTAGTCAAGATTTATGCAGCCAAGATTATGAAAAACAGGTGGTATAAGACAAAGACTTGGAAATATTAAGAAACTGCAAGGAAACAACAGTTTAAAGCTCCTGTCTGATAACGTAGCTGCAGACACAAGAAACCAGTAAGCTTTTGAAATGTGGCTGCTTTGAATTGAGATGTGGTGTAAAGGTATAAAATACGCCAGATTTCAAAGATTTTATACAAATAAAAATGTAACACACATAATTTAAAATGTGTATATTGGTTACAAAATAAAACAATTATGATCATATTAGACTAGATAAAATAGATAATACTAATTTTATCTCTTTTTTACTGTTTTAATGTGGCTACTGAACATTTTAAGTTAAGAACGGGGGTTAGCATTACATTTCTATCAGAAGCGCTATCCTAGAAGTGTCCAAGAAGTGTATGGAGAATTCTGCAGGTTTAATATCAGCCCCTATGAATCTGCAGAAATGAGAAGAGACATCATCTCCATCAGAGAAGGTTGCTATGGAAGCAGTGTCTTCCAGGGAAAGCAGAGTTTTGATATCAGGGAGGAAGTGAAATGGTTACCGCATTTGCAAAAAAAAGGCATTGTTCACATGTCAGAGACAGGGTGTATATAAATCACAGGAGAAGTAGACAGTTTGAAGTTCACTTCCTTTAGTCAAGACCAACTTCCTTTTGGGGGATGAGTGAATGAGTAAGTCATCCAATTATAATTCTGTCAACCAACAAATATTTATTAAGGACTTCATACAACCTAGGATCTAGGGATATAAAAATGAATTAAGTTCCTGCCCATAAATTGTTTTCATGCTAGTAGAAGGGACAGGTATATAAAAATAAGTAAATTCCAATATATATATTCTAGAATATACAGTAATTAAGTGCAAACCAGGTCCTAAGTTCAGAGTCAAAATTGAGATCTATACAATTTAAGGCCTGTGTGCATTTCAACTGGGGCATGGGCTATAGAAATAGTCAACTCAGCATAATTTCAACTCTAGCTACAAAATGGTCATATATTCTTTTACTTAAAAACATTAAAGCTTTTGTTTTGAAAAAAAAAAAAAATGCCATAAGACTTTTGTAGAAAGAGAAATAACCAATAGTTTACAACGTACACCACCTGCTCTTATTTTAAACTATACTTCATTCAAAAACTTGAACAATACCAGCTTATTATCTGCAATATTATTTTTAGATGTCTTTATATAAAACAAAATGTGTCCATAAGTGCTACTTGCTTCTCTTATTTTAAGATGCCAGATGGTTACCAAAAAAAAAAAATACTACTTCTTTCAAAAAATATAATATACCATTTGGTATATTTAGTTTCTAAAAAACATAATATAACAGAGCAAAATCTCTTTTGTAGAACATTAGTAGAAACAAATCAGCCTGTGCATGCCTTTTTGGCTCTTTTCTTCATTTCTTCAAAGGCACCACAATAAAGGATAAGATAACTGCTGATAACAATGGGGGAGGGGGCGTGCATGTGTGTTTGTGTCAAGAACTGATCATCTCTGGGGCTCAGCCTTGTTAGAACAGGCTCAGGTCAGGAAGAGAGGCATTGCATTGGACATTAGAATCAGAGAAACCTAGATTCAAAGCTCACTTTTACTGCTTATTAAATTGAGAACCTTTGGAATGTTAACCAACTTCTCAGAACTTCAATTTCATCACCAAGATAATGGAGCTAACATGTGGCACACACCCTGAACGTTGAAAATTAAATGATCATTCTGCCCAGTGGTAGGTGCTCAGTAAGTGTTCATTCTCCAATCCTTTGCCTTTCCTCCAAACCCACTGCCCCTCCCAACCTGGTCATGGTCACATACCCCACCTCTCCCCAACGAAACAAAATTACATTAATCAGCATAGCAGGTATTGTTTTCCTAAGGGCACCAGTGCATCAGTGAAGGCCGCTGACCATATGCTGTGTATTAAAATGGAAGAACATGATTTTAGAATAAAAATGTCATTAATTTCTGTTAAAAATTAACTGCTTGAGGATTTTTTAGCAAAATTAATCCAAGCTAATTGAATAGTCCTTGAAGAGCAAGAAAACCATCAGGGCCATTGCAAATGACTGATTCAATTTCTACAAAGTTAAAAAGCAAATTATAAAAGGTTGTTATAACAATCTTCTCCTTATCAACATGAATAAGGGCTCATAAACTTCATCCAAAATTCAATCACAGAATAATACCTTAATAATAACCCTAAAAGACTATGTTTTTATCATAAAAATAACCTGCCTTAAGTTGGCTGTGGGAAGAAGTAAGATGTGTTTAATTTTTTATTCAGCAAAACTTTCCTTTTGTGATATCAAAGTCTCCTCTTTTAACCAAATAAGTACAATTTCCACAAAAAAAACTTTCTAAGGAAAACAATAATAGATTTGATTAAAGTAAACCACAATGCTAGTATAGTCACTAGTGAATTGAGCACTTAATAAAGGTGCAGGGAATGGCAAGTAAGCAGTAAACGCAGGTATTCCTTAACAATATGGTACAACAAGCCCAAACATTAATTCAAGTGATTTTTTTAAAAAGTCCATTCAGAGCAAACATATATTTTTATACCAACTGCATGGGTGAGGAGGCTCAGAGAAGGTGACTTACCTGAAGTCACACTTTTTAAGTGCACTGGAATGCAAATCAGTTCATTCATTTGTGGGCCTTTAAAATCTTAGTGTTGGACTACCCACTCCCATGGAGGTTATTAAGTTTCCTGGCCACACAGGAATCCTATCAATAACATTCCTGACATGTGGTTATTTGGTCTGTGTTTAACAGTTCCCATGACTCACTCCCTTTATAAGGTCACCATTGCCATTTCTGAAATGTCTTCTTCACAATGAACCTAAATCTTCTCCCCAGTTACTTTTATCCTTCCATCCTGACTACACTGCATAAATCCAATGCCCCTTCCATACAACAGCCGGTCCCACAAAGCTCTTTGCACATCAAAGCTAAAATCATCCCTTCCACCAATATGGTTTTACCATGAGTTGCTGCTGTAGGTAACACATCGAGGTGCCAAGTCCAAAAATCCTTGCTCGTTTCTACCTTTCCATTTCTTCCTACCTTTTGATTTTTATTTCATACCATCCCTGAGATATTTAAAACAAAATCATAAATAGACTGATAAATAAAAGAACGTTCAGTTAAATGACAACCAGTAACATAACCAAGATTATCCTAAATACCTAGCCCTGTTCAGTGGAGGATTATTTGTAAGCTATATCTGTAAAAATCAACAGTTATCGAGTCTCCTTATCTTTTACATTCAAGTACAAGATTAATCCAATTGTTTTCGTAAGCATTTATTTGAACACCAACTTCATGCCACATCTTATGCTAGGCTTTGCAACACGCACTACACATGGAAAAATCAGTAAGACAGAGTGTCTATTTGAAAAGGAGTAAAAATATTATTACTATCAAATACCTTTCATTGAGTATTTACTATGTATATTTAAGTGCTTTACACTAATTCACTGAATCCTCACAATGACCATACCTAAGTGCTGCTATAATTACTATTTTCTGATGAGAAAACTGAATCCCAGAGAGGTTGGGGGGAATTCTTCCCACCCTTCTTTTCATTTTTCTCTTTCAATGTCTGTGTTAGTTCCTGGCTGCCAAAGCCCTTGCTAATGTTAAGTACTGTGAGGTCTTTATTCACTAATTTACATTAGTATGTAGATGAGCACCAGGCTTCTGCTCTACTTACTTTCCTGACCTGCTTCCCCTTCCATGTACAAAAATGACCAAGGTTAGCAGATGTGCACCCTAACTTTGATGTGACACTTGAACTGAACGATGAGGTCTATTTTCAATAGTCTGAGGAGTATATATTTCAGAGCACCTGTCTCTAATTAGGCCCCACATCGTTTATTTCATGCAACGCCTGTAGTAGGTAAGAAGGGCAGATCAGAATAAGCCATGTGTGCCATGACATGGGAGGATCCATTTGGAAATGGTGCTTTAGGACATGTGCTTGGAGGAACAGGTGCACTAACGTCAAAATTCAAGAGTTTCTTTGTTGGTAATTTTGTCTTCCAATCTTGTGCAGAATCTTTCCATCTTCCTTGTTGACACACCTAACATGAGCTAATCCTGGATTTCTCTACGCAATGCCTCATCTGAAGGGCAAACAGGAGTTAGCCTAGAGAACGGGGGACAGAGTGCAGGTAGTTAGGGTCTTCAGAGCAGAGACTGAGCATGTGCCAAGGCCCCAAGATGAGGAGGCCTGAGGGATTCCAGGAACTAGTACCAATTTGGAAGGGAGGGGGAGGGGCATCCTCAAGGAAGAACGTTATAATGAGTATTATTTGAGTGTTATGAGGAACGACAATACATGTAACAATATAATTGATATTCATACACTGATTTCCTCTACTTAAGTGTTACAGTCATTAAAGACATCTTTATTTAAAAGATGGCATTACAAAGAACTTAATGTCACCTGTATTTCTCTTTTCTGAGAAATGTCTTCAGTTTATAACAAATGCAAAAGGAATGAAAGGCAGCAAGCATGTCTCTAATTACATTTTTTAAAAAGAAGCAGCATTACAGTAAATGCATGTACAGGTTATTCCACTTGTGAAATTTCTTTTGACAGATAATCACAATTATCTTTTTAGTCTTTGGACCAAAGGATATTTTGATTTTTGGTTTGTGTGTTTTTTTAATTAAAAATGGAACTTAAAAACACAATGTAACTAGAAATCTACTTAAAAAATGGGAAGAATTTAATTCAATATATATATTCTTAGTTTTTTAAGTTCCCAGTGCATCAGTTTGAAGCAAGCACAGCTGGGTCTCACAGGTTAAGTATAGTATTTTTTTAAAGATTCACTTTGACCCAGGTAATCTGAAAGAAAAAAATAATAAATCTAGCATCTCCAATCCTTGTCCTGAGATGATCAATAATTTCAACTCCAAGGCTGTGCAGGAGTTAATGTTATATTACCATGGATTCTTCCAAGAAGAACTTCAATAAGAAAGGTGTTTTTATATATTTCTCTACTTCTTGGCAGAAAGGACCTTGGAAGGCTGTGGTGCTGTGAAACAGTCTTCAGTCTTCAGGTGAGGCAACTCATTTACCCTTGGGGGTTTTGATCTGCTAGATAAAAGGGTTAGACTCCATAATCTCAAAGGTCCTCCCCCCTCATATGCTGTGATTCTGTGAATTGTGGATGATTTGGTTTCCTCCTTTACAGAGTTGGAACATAACAGATAGCCTGACCCTCAGGCTATTATAAAATGTTTATCTTTCCAGAGTAAAAGGCTATGTATGCCCTTTTAAGTAAATGTGACATACAGCTGGAAATTCATGTAGATAAAACGGAGTACTGAATCACTTTAGTGTGAGCACTTACATTTTTGATGGACTCCTCTGCTGAAACAGAAGTGTGTGAGAAACAAGGTAGCAAGTGACTCTCAAACCAGGCCAAGCCACAGTGGATAGTTATTAATGGCTAGACCAGACAGCAAATGAATCAGGAGGTCTCTGAATTAACAGGATTAACAAAGTGAGCACGTGACTAAGCTAGTCGCAGGTACCTCTGAGAACCAAGGAAAGAGGGATGGCCACATGTGTGCCATAAGTCACCTATGCTAGAGTTTAAACTGCCCAATCATCTCTCTAGACATGATCACGCCAGACCGTGACTCCTAAGTAATCAGCCAATAAGGAAACAGGGGAGGGACTGCTCGAATCAGGGGTAAATCTGCCCATTCCTCCCACTTTGGTGTGCCTGCCCACCAGATACCACCAGGTACCTTGCCCTTACAAGAACATAAATAAACGCCTCGCACTCTCTATACTCCTGGCCTCGTTGTCCATTTGTTTTACAGACTGGGTGAGCATATTTCTTACAAATGTATCCCTTCTAAGCAATGAAGAAAAAGAAAAGGTGCAGCTCTGAGAGTAGGTGGACAGTTAGAGAACTCCAGGTTGTGTGAGCAAGTCCTGTGGCCTGATAAGCTGATGGAAGCAGGGGTGGAGAATGACAGGAGAGTAACACAGAGGGTCAGAAAGGAAAAGGTGACTAATGTCTAAGGTCCCCATTACTGCAGGGCCCAGCACATCACTTAGGAGGCCCACACTGAGCCATATTTTTAAAATGTTGTTTATTTCTAGAGCAAGGGGAAAGGAAGAAGAGAGGGAGAGGAACATTAATGAGTTGCCTCTCATACATGCCCTGTCTGCGGGCTGGACCTGCAACCCAGGCATATGCCGTGACCAGAAATGGAAACAACAACCTTTCCCGTTGCAGGGCGATGGCCAACCAACTAGGCCACACCAGTCAGGGTCACACTGAGCCACTTTGTATTCTTTCTCATCAACAGTTTTACAGTCAAATTATGCAAGAGGTTTTGAATATAGGGTTGTCATTCTCATTCACAAAACAACAAGATTCGCTAAAAAAAACATTCATTCACTATAATAAAAATGGAACAACAATGTCATCTTCAACCATGATATTCTAAAATCCAAAAACATCTGGCTCAAATATCCATCAGGTTACTCCATCAAATCAGTGGGTTAATTAATCTGTCAACAATCCAATATTTCTCGTTATTCCATGAAATAATCCAGTATCTCCTTCATATTTTAGCAAGCTTTGGAGATTTACATGCCCTGGCTTGGATTTTCAAATTCTGCTGAATTCTCATTCACTGCTTAATACCATGAAGTTATCCTTTTCCTTGATCTTGGCACAGACCCAAATGTGGAACTCACTGATCCCACCCCTTTTCCTGCTATACAGTTACTCACAGTGCGTGTACATAGCCAAACATTTAGAGAAAGGTGATGTGCCAGGGACAGGGTTACTACACAACGCTACCCAGTCAACAACTCAACCTTTTCCTAAAAGAATTTCTACTTCCTTCCCTCCAAGAATTCTCATGGGGCCATTCCACTTAGGTTCCTCACTATTTACTTGCTCCTCTCTCCCCCTCTACTCCATAATGTCCAAGAGATTCTACATAATCTATTATTTAGAGCAATTCAATTCTCTCCAGGCCTGTCTTATAAACCAAAATCCTGGCCCAGCTTTGAATAATTCAAACCTAGAAGAGAAACTGAAATTACAGCCTTTCCTTAAAAAATGATTGGTAATTCTTAGGTAGTATTTACAGTTTTAAATAATGACAGCTTCCATTTAAAATATATTCAAATATATGTCCTAAGTCAGTGATTTTCAACCTTTTTCTTCTTGTGGCACATATAAACTAATTACTAAAAGTCAGCAGCACACACACACACAGATTTGTCAGATTTTTTGCCAATCTGACAAAAAATATGTAAAATTTTGATTTACAAAAAAATAATAATTACTGACTCTTTTTGCTCCACAGTGACATTTTGAAAAGTCAGATGACTATACTTGTATGTAAGGATTTCTGGTACAAATCAGATACAACCTTATTATGCAACATGACCAATAAGATGCAACTCTATTATATGACCTACATATTATGATTCAAGACAGGGCATTTACACCAGACAGCTACTGTTGTGTGCTGGCTGTTGTCATTTTGTATTTGACAGTCTAAGGGAAAAAGGGGTCAGTGCTCCTGACTAGATAGTCAGGTATTGCATGTTTTAAAAGTTCTT
This sequence comes from Noctilio leporinus, assembly GCA_004026585.1. Classification (NCBI taxonomy): domain Eukaryota; kingdom Metazoa; phylum Chordata; class Mammalia; order Chiroptera; family Noctilionidae; genus Noctilio; species Noctilio leporinus. The sequence goes on along the minus strand of PVIW01003278.1, from coordinate 65,753 downwards.
GAAACACGGGTTGAAAATCACTGCCCTCAAAATGGGCATCAGTCCTAAACAAGACTTAGCCCAAACGCATTACATGACTTCCAAAAAAAAGTGGCATCCAGAGTGTATTATTCTTTATATTTTAGTACAGTTATTCCCAATCAACTGGAGGGCTTGGTAAAACACAGATTGCTGGGCCCCATCTCCAGAGCTTTGGTTTCAGAAACTTGGAAATCTGCACTTCAAACATATTCTGGGTATTGTTATTACTCTGTCCCTTTAAAGAACCACTGCTTTAACAGAAGTTCTCATGCCTGGCACCTGAGAAGAGCAGGAAGAGCAGCAAAGACCTTTAACTAACATAATGGCTGGAGGTTTCTGCTGAAGGCACAGGTAGCAAATACTTTCACTTGTCCCCTGTCAGCCCATATAGGGTGATGAATCATTCTGTTCCCACAGATTCTAGTCTATTTCCTTAAGTTCCACGGAGCAAGAGTTGGTGTGGTCTGCATATTAATCATTGCTCGCAGACCCCCATCATCACAGCAGCTCTGAGGGTATGCTCAAGGCCTTCCATTATAAATGTGAAACTGTTTAGAAGATGATGCTCATTTTCCATCCCCATCGTTTCCCCTTAATCACCGTGATTGTTACTGATTACTCCCCAGTGCGGGTGGGAAGAATATTCTGTAAAAGACTGAGAAGTCTGAAAGGAGATAAAAGCAGTTGATATAGTACACAGTCCTTCCTATGTTTAGCTTTGAGATATGACAATAATTTTTGTACTCTCTGAGCAAGTGACAGATGGGGGACTTCTGGCAGAGAAACGATTGATGCTGATTTGATGGCTGCCCCCACAGCATCATTGACAAGGCATTGTAAATGAGAACTGTAACCAGAATTTTAGCTACTGTTCAGGATCAGCTGTTCAGCATCTTCTCACCAGTCAGATTTCTCCTGAGACAGGCTATTTCTGCAGGGATCCTTAAATTCAGCAACCTAATCAATAACCCAGTGTAAGACACAAAGCCACACACTTAGGTGACAGGCTCTGTAAGCAACATCAGCAGCTGAAATTAGAGAACCACCCTCATGGTTTAGCATACAAAGGGAAGTTGCTCCTGTAGTATCTTTTCCTGCCTCTCCTGTCACATATTTAGTTATTTTGGAGCCATCTTTAAGGATGCAGAACCATATTTTTCATTAAAGTATTGCCAGTAACATCCCTTTATAAAGTGGATTCACCTTAGAATGTCAGATCACATCAAGATATGTGAGCCACTCCCACTGTATCGCAGAGAGCATAAGAATAAAAATCAGATGGTTTAATTCCCAAGGCTGGGGTTTAAAGGTTCACATTAAAAGACTAATTTATAAAATTGATGTTTCTTATGTATTAGAACTATTTTATTCTTTTAAATTTCCATTATATAACCTTCTGGGAGTGAGTGGACATTTAGGGTTTGTCTTTACATAGTATTTAGTCAGCTTCTCATACACTGGGCTTGTTAGGTATCTATTTAGCTCTTTAAGAAAATGATTTGAAGACATGCCTATGAGCATCTTTTACCATAATTTAAAATTATTATTTATAAGCTGTTTTATAAATGTATGTATATTAATTTAGTTGTACCTGGTTCCTAGCAAAAAATTCTTCTGACTTTTCTATAAAGGGAAAAAGAAAACTAAACAACCAAGTAGAAACACTCTTCTGATTGAAGGAAAGAATCATAAAGCCATTTTCTTCCAGTTTTACTCTTAGCAACTAGATTGAAAAGTCGAATGAGAGGTCTGTATACAATTAACCCTGATAGCCTACATGATGTGAATGCAAATTTATGGCTAATAAAGGACTTCACAAACCCAGTAAGCTAATGGTCACAGTAAGCTGATAAAGGATACCTGAAAGATGACTACAGAATATAAAGATGACTAGAGAATTACATTTCTTTGAAAACCTTTTCTAAGAAAATGATGGTCTTATTAAAGTGACACTGTCTTAATGCCAACTTGTATATCTTATTCTAAAAAGAAAACATAAAAATGTGTTAATGCTAATCATCCTTACTTCTCTGATTGGCCATGGCAAACCCCCACCCTGGTGCTTTAAGCCTTCCTCAGAAATTGGCTCTACAAATTTAAGGTCATGCACTGACCTTAATAGATGTACAACTTTCAATTTCCTTTACATCTTCCTTCTCTCATGTTTGTTTTTATCCAAAACCTCATAAAAACACATCAAAACCTTTCTGATCTTTCTGATTTGCAGACTCAACACCAACTTAATGCCCATATTGCACTACATGGTTTTAGGCACATATATAAAAGAAATTCCAAAACAGCCAATAGTTCTCATAATTAATATTTTTAAACACAAGCTGAAAACAATTTAGATATATTAATGCTCCTGTATTTAAATGATAGTTTCTAGACCCTCAAAAATATCTTCCTTACCTTAGTCAAAATAATTTTCTTGATTGAAATAAAGTATATATTCAATCCTAATTTGTTACTAATACTGTATTTATATATATATATATATATATATATATATATATATATATCCACACTTTAAAAATATATAAGTATCTTTTCCAACATTTTCTAAGTGTGAAATCAGTTCATTTTAACCAGTATAAAAAAACAAATTAAATAGCAAAGTGTAAAGAGAATAAAAAGTAATAAAATCTACTACATGTAGCAATTGAAAATACTAATTACCAAAGTTTTAGAGTTTTATTTCAGTTGTGTGTGTATGTACATGTGTCTATACTAGACACACGTATAGTAGATAAACTGGTCATAGCCAAAATATTTGGAAAATTATTGTTCTAAAACATGCTTATATTTAATTTTATTACATTGATTAAGGAAAAGTAATGTGGCCCTGACTGGTGTGGCTCAGTTTGTTGGGCACTGTCTAGCAAAGTAGAGGGTCAGTGGTTCAATTCCTGGTCAGGGGGACATGCCTGGGTTGCAGGTTGGGTCTCCAGTCAGGCAGGGCACAATCAAGAGGCTAATGACTGATATTTCTTACACTGATGTTTCTCTTCCTCTCCTTCTTCCTTCCCTCCCCTCTCTCTAAAAAATAAATAAAATCTTTTTTTTTTTTTAGAAAAAGTAATGAATATGGATAAGTAGATGGCCATTCATTTTTATATCTTAGAGACAGAGTGTAATGTGTAGGTTGGTCACTGTGCTCATCCCACCAAATGAAAGAATTTGCTTCTTAAGAAATTGTTTATAATACGTTAAAGCTAAAGATTGAGCAGCCCAACATCTGGTACCCAGAAAATCAATTTTAATGTATTTGAGTATCTTTGGTTTTCATTCAACCTGGCCTGCATTTGTCAAGATTAATTTATACAGAAACCATGATAGTCATGGGAAGAAAAATGATGAACAAAAAAGTCATTATCCCTGCTCTCATGAAGCTTTTAGTCTAGCAGATATTAAGCCAATGAATATAAAAATAAGGTATAATTATAGCTGATACCTGCTATAATGTATAATAAAAAAGATAATGAGGAAGCCTCACCTGGTTGAGAAAATAATTATTAATATCATTAATAGTCATATGTATCAAATATATATTTTATTGATATTAGCAATATTTAGGTGGCATTAACTTCCTTGAGGAAGTGATATTTGAACTGAGAGCTTATGGATGACCAGTAGTTAACTATGTGAAACAGTATGCAGTGAGGGCTGGGGAATGAGGATATACATCCCAGGAAGAAGACCCAGCAGATACAAAGCTCCTATGGGAGGAGGCAGCCAGCACATTTCCAGGGACAGGAAGAATGACAGTTGCCTCTGGCTGAAGCAGAGATCCCATGAGGAAAGCATCTTGTCACAGGAGCTTGTAGGGGTCAGCGGGAGTCAGAACATGCAGGAACTTGTAACCTTGTTAAAGATTTTGATCTTAAGGAGGGGGACAGCGTATGATCAAATTTCACTTCTTGAAAAGATTACTCATCCAGCAGTGTGGACAAGGTTAAGGGAAGAACAAGAATGGATGCAAGAGAACCAGTCTGGAGGTTATTCCAGCCTGTAACAGCAATCCCTAATGTAGTCCATGGGAAAGGGTCTGCTAGCTTAGCTTCAAGTGTCTGGCCAAATGAGTTCAGGGTGAAGAGAAGCTATTAGGGAGTGAAATAAGTAGGTCACTGGGTAGATTTGAAAGAGTAAGAGAAGTGCTATCAGGATATTTCCTATGTCTCATGTTTATAAATCTGAATGGATAGTGGTGATGTGGAAGACAGTTTTAAAGCAAGTAATGGACATGTCCTAGAAAGGGGACATATTTAGATAGGCAGGTCTGTTATTTAAAAAAAAAGGTATGGGCTGAATATGTTAACTTTAGAATTAACTTTAGAATCAATATAGGTGGAAATTGACAATAGATGGGGTTATAGATAGAATTACTTAGGAAAAAAGTAAAAGTGAGAGGAGACGAGAGGGAAGAGGAGGAGCAGAGAAGGAAAGAGATGGCAGGGGAGGGAAAAGAGAAGGGCAGGAGGAAGGGGAGAGAAGGGAGAAACACTAGGACTGACCGAGCCTTGAGGGACCACTGGATGCATGGCCAGGCAGTTCAGAGAAGGAATACACAGAAGGGTTGAAGAAAACCATGGGCCTGAGTCAAAGGAAGTGACAGCTTCAAGGAGGAAGAATTGACTGTCCATTGTTTAAACAAGAGGAGGACTGAGAAGTATTATTTAGCTCTTTGACATAGAGGGTATCAGTGGTCAAGAAAGAGATTGTGTTATTAAAAGCAATGACTGAGTTTCTATTATACAAATGTGGAGAATTTCAAAGCTCTATTATGAATAAAAATCACACACAGTATTATTATTAATGGCCTATTATTGGGACACAATAAAAGGGTAGACAGCATCTCCTTTCATAATAAAAGTATAAGCAACATTTTTTCATTTTTTCCATGATTGATCATATCCTCTTGCCCTTAACTATGATAAAGTAGAACTTTTAAAATGTATATATATATGTGAGTAGCAGATAAACATTTATTTTTCCATTTTAAAATAAAGCATAATGTTTCAACTCAATAAAATTCAAGTTTCTCTGACTGGACACATTCAATATCCTTCACAATCACAATTCAATCTGATTTGACATCTCATTAAAAACATTCTCTATTTGCTGCTGGATGAATGATTTCATAAATTGCATACAAAATCCAGGCCCTAGAACACTGAAAGGAACAGGATTCTGATGAGTAAACATCTGCCATTTTTAGTTCATTTTTATTGTGCATACTTGCAAACTTATTCAAGTTTATGATTAGAATTACATGAGGACTTTTATAAACATTCTGTACAGCTTGACCAGAGAAATTTAGTCAAGACACAGAAATTTAAATTTCAAAGTTGGCTGAGCATGGCTGCAACCCAAATCAGAAGAGGAAATGTTATACTGGAGTACACTTTCAAAGCATAGAAATTGTACCACAATTTCTAAAGACACCACTCAGCCAGCAACAAATGGAAATGAACATTCATAGAATGCTTTTAATCTTAAAACAAATCTAAAATAATCATATATTCATTGATTTATGTTGCCCATAATTATTGTCAATCTTTTGTTGAGCACTAAGCCACAAATATGAATGGACAACATGTTCCATGTGATAGGAAAACTACAATCATGCCAAGGCTATAAAGGAGAAGACTCAGAAAGTAGGTGGATTAATCTGACTCAGTCAGGGGCTGGGGGATGGTGTTGGTGACACCAGCAGCTGTCATTCATTTGGTACTTACTCCTGTGCCAGGCTCTGAGGGTCCTCCCCACAAATTCTCTCAGTTGATCCTGGAAGCAAATCTCTGAATTGGGTAGTAATGTCATTATTTCCATTTTAAGACAAGAAAACTAAAATAAAATTATTTTTATTGGTTTGTTTTTAGTATAAATCACAATGCTTAGAATGGTTATCCTTGAGACATCAAGAGGTATCTAAACTCTGCTCAGCAAAATATTGATAATAGAGGAGGCAGGCTTTTAGAAATGTCATCACTAAGAAACATGGTTATGATTGCGTTACTGCATTGGTGTTCTCGGGTATCAGTGGTTTATTGTGAAGACTCTCTGCTCTCTTCTCCCCAAGGATGACAAATTAAGGAGACCGTACTATACAAGATTAGAAAAAAGTAAAAAAATAAATAGCAAGACAAGACTAAAAGGAGTACCACTGGGTGATGCTTTTTCAGCCACTAAATGTCGGACCAGAGAGTGAGAGCAACACTCACAGTTGCATATGCCATCTACAATGAGGACCTGGCCTTTCTCTACTCCTGTAATGAACTTCACACTCAAAAGCTGGCCTCTTGCTCAGTAGACTACAAGACTTCTTTCTGACACCCAAATCTGTTTTTAAAAATATTGTCAAACCCCATCTCGTTTGCAGTTGTCACACAACACTCCTCTTTCAGAACTCTCTGCTGATTCCCCTGCACAAAGTTCAACATTTGTCTTACTTGGTTTCAAGGCCTCCTCCTCCCATAGAGGCTTTTGCCTGTATCTCGTCTCCTACTCTATTTACCACTATCTCTGCATCAGCCGGGTCCACCTACACCCCCTGTCTCATCTCTTCCCTTCTCCTAATTCCTTCCTCATGACATCTCTACTCAGGTCCTTCTGCCAGAACAACTTTATAGATCTTAACTGACACTCTCACCAACAAAAAATTGTAGAGTTCAGCAGCATTTGGGAAAACAACCTCATTCTATCTAAATGGCACAGAGAAGTGAGTTTCAAACTCTTTAGCTGCATAGTCCTTTGGTCAGTGAAATTTCTCCCAGAATCCTGCCACTTAGGACTAGACCTTAGGGGATGGGTAGATGTCTGGGGTACCCCAGTGGACTGGGCAGGACCCCATTCCTGCCTCAAGCTCAGCAGCTCTCAGGGTAGCTGTGGGGTGTGAAGATAGACCATCACCAATGCCAAAAGCACAGCCTAATCATGGAAGCTTTTTGGAAGTCAAATCAAACATTCAGAAAAACGGAAGTGTTAGAAAGACACTTGGAAATCCACTTTCATAAACAATACCAATCATTCATTTTAGAAACAAATATTAAAGTGCCTACTGCGTGCCAAGCACTAATTTGAGCAGCCAGGCTACATCAGTGAAAACCAAAGTTCCCTGCCCTTGAGTACTCACAATCTAGCAGGAGGAAACAGACACCTAAGAATGCACATAATAAATACATGTAATATAATGTATTAGAAGGTGATGGGTGCTATTGGATGAGGGGAGGAGGAGGGGAATTAAAAGGAGATTGGTAGTTCTCGACAGCAGGACAAGAAGGGGAGGCATGTTGCATCTATAAAGAGAACAATCAAAAAAGGCCTCCTGAGTAAAGTGCCATTCAGCAAAGCCCCAAAAGAGGTGAGGGAGTTAGCCGGGGAGATATTTGAGGGAAGTGGTGGCAATATCTGGCTGTAATTGGTACTTTTACTGAACTACTTACAATGGGCCAGGCAAATTGCTATTAATTTAGAACAAGTTTATTCACAGAGGAGTTGTGAAGGCAGTATAAAGAATTACCATGTACACTTCAAGCAACTCCTAATAATAACATCTTAAATAACATTTATCAAAACTGAGAACCTAACATTGGTACCATATTGTGTATTAACTGATTTTCCAACTTCACTCAGATTTCAGAGTTTTTCCACTAATGTTCTTTTCCGATAATGTTCAATTTAGTCATTATGCCTTGTTTATTCTCCTCTGGTCTGTGATGGTTTCTCAGCCAATTCTTGTTTTTCATGGCCTTGACACTTTGGAACAAACTGGTCAGGTATATTGTAGAATACCTTCAAGTTGAATTTTTTCCTTTTTTTTTTTTAATGAATAAACTGGAGTTATGGATTTGAGGGAAAAATGTAAAATGCCCTTCTCATTTCATCCTATCATTGGTAAATAACATTAAAAGGACTTACCACTGGTGATGTTGAACTTGATCCCTTAGTTAAGGTAGTTGGTATATGCCATATTTCTTCATTATCAAGTTCCTATTTTTCTCTTTCCATAATTTTAAAAAATATTTATTTATTTTTCAAGAGAGGGGAAGGGATGGAAAAAGAGAGGGAAAGAAACATAGATCAGTGACCTCTCGCACACCCCCAAATGGAGACCGGGCACAAGGCCTCCCATCATGTGCCCTGGCTGGAAATTGAATCCACTGAGCCATACCAGTCAGGCCCCTTTTCCATAATTTTAAAAGGTGAGTCATTATATTTACACATAAAGAGAACTGAACTACACCTCTTGGAGGGAGGCATATAAAACAGTTTGTTTACTTGTGTTAAAACCACCACAATAATTAATAAATCTTTGAAATGAGGAAGATGGTTGAGGCTGTGTCCATACCCTATTTCACCTTAAAATTTCTCCAAGTCTTATCTTGTATATTCCCTGTAACAGTCTTAGAGTCAACAATTTCTCCTTCTAATAGAGAATTGTATTTAGAAACTATCTGGGGCATAGGTATGCTTACTGCTACTGAAATGTCATTGCTTCTAGGGTCTTTCAGCCATGTGTACACACATAGCTATATTTATTTCTGTATCTACAGGTTTATATATTTAAATTAACACTTAAGGTGTGGGGATTCACAATCCACCTCTTTGAATTATTTGGTATTTTCTTACATAGGAAATTAGTGTTAAATTCTCCATTTATTTGTTCAGTCATGCATTTATATTGGTATATATTCATGAATCTTTAATACTTGGGATTATAATCCAATACTTGGTTTTGTTGCTCAAATTGTAGCAGTCCTGGCCATTGGGAGTGCTTTCACTTGATTCCTGTGTCCCTTTGACATACCCCATCATTGTGGGTTTTTTCTTTAACTTTTCCTTACTTTCTGGCTCTAGGCTCATTTTTTACCTTTCCTGACCCAGTCCTAGAATCAGCTATTTCTCCAAGGACTCCTGGTTTCCTTTATTGGAGAATAGTATCAGGAACCAAGATCTGGGTGCTAGGTGTGTCCTACATTTTGACCTAATAATTCATCATAGTTTTCAATGTGAACGTACAATTAAAATGATATTTTGAATTATGTAATATTCCATTGTCTCAATAAACTATAATATCATCTACTAAGGGATATTTTTACTGTCTCTAAGTACTTTGATATTATAAACAATGCTGGGATAAATATCCTGAATCAAAATCGTCAACCCATGACTAATTATTTCCTTAGAATAAATTCTTAGAATTATAAATTACAAGTTTAGGACTTTTAACACATATGATGAAAGAGTCTGTCTGAGTCCCACCTACATAAAATGATCACCCATTGCTCCACACAATCTCCAACATTAATTACATCATTTCTTATTCAATGAATAAGTGTTTTTGTAGTTGTAATTGATTCCTAAGATGAACAATGTTTTCAATATTTATTGGCAATTTAAATCTCCTTTTTAAAATGTTTTTCTAGTCAAGTACTTTGCCCACTTTTCTATTGGAAGACTTTTTAAAAGTATTTTATTTATTTATTTCTAGAGAGAGGGGAAAGGAGGGAGAAATTGAGGGAGAGAAACATGAATGTGGAAGGGATACATCGATTAGTTGCCTCTCACAATCCCAGACCAGGGACTGAACCCACAACCCATGAGCCCTGTCCAGGAATCAAACCAATGAACTTTTGCTCTGCAAGATGACACCCTGCAAACTCAGCCCCACAAGTCAGGGTGGCAAACTTTTTATTAATTGATATGCATAGTGCGTGTGTATTAAATTAATTCTTTGACTGTTACATACACATTTAACTACCTTCTACCAACGTGTCACTTGTCTTCTAATTTGGGCTATGGTCTAGTGTATTTCTTTCTAAACAATAACTTTCCAAATACCAAATTCTATAAAATTAAAGTAATTTATAGATTTTTTTGGCCTCTAAGTAACATTTACATTTTTCAGTTTTGCTTATGGACCGAAGAATGTATTTACTCTTATATTTTTGCATTATGTGGCAAACCTAAAAAAGAGCTGATGATGTATTATTAATTCTGACACAGTCATGAAAGCACAGATTATGCTACTATTAAAACTTATATTTTATGACAAGTTTGTCAGGTTTAATTTATGAGTCATACATATTTCTGGCTCAGTAGCCACAAATTTTCTCCTTTTGAATCATTATGATATAGTACATTTTCTTGCCAGAGTATTTTTTCAAACATCTTGATACAGCCTAATAATAAAAAAAAAGAAACAAAAAATACACACCAAAAATTGATATAGGAAGTATCATATTTAAAAGCAATTTCAAATACACACACACCAATCTCCACTTTATTTCTCAAGCTACTTTCATATTTTATATAAATGTTTTTTAATTTTTAGAAAATGATATAACATGAATGTTCATGTTGTCATGTTTCTCTAATTTTCTGAAAACAAGAAACAAGCACAACGCACAACAGAACTGATGAAACCATATTCCTTAGAGTAGTGGTAACATTTCAAAAGAGGAGAAAAATGTGTGTGTGTGTCTAGGAATTACCTAGGATGGCAGGGGTGAGGAAGAGCTGCCTGGGAATATTCCAGTCATGTGCATAGACATGGTAATGAGAAAACATATGTGATATTCAGTAAATGGAGCTAAGTTAGGCAGGGCCAGATGGCATAGGCCAGTGAGTCTTGTTAAGGATTTGAGTCCCCAACCTAAAAGCATATAGAAGCACATGTAAATGACTTGTTCAAAGTTATTGTTTTACAAGATCCCCGAGTAAGACAGTGAATGGATTAAAGGGAAGTAAAAATCCCTGAAGAACCAGGCTTGAGGCACATCAGTGGTCTAGGCTGTAGATGAGGGTGGCCTCACTGGCAGCAGTGGGCTGGAAACAGAGAAGGGAATGGATCCGGGATTAGACCTGGAATGCAAAAGCCACAGCACTTTGCAATTTGATTAAAAACAGGGAATAAGGGCAATGGGTGGATGGCAGTGCTTTATCATGAGATGGGAAACACCAAGAGAAGAGTGGTAGGAAGGTCAGCATTTCTTTCTTTCTTTTTTTTTTTTTTTTTTAAGCTTTACAATCTCTTAGAAATAACCAAGAAAATATGTAGTCACTGGAGCTCAGAAACAAAGTCTGAACTGAGGTTATATAATGAGCACAATTATCATGTAGATCATAACTGTATCCAAGAGTGTAATGGAGCTGCTTAGGGAAAGAGTATAAAGCAGTGGGTCTCAACAAGGGGCAGGGAAGTTCCTCTGCCCTCTGGGGATTTTTAAAAATGTCTGAAGACCTAAAGATGTTGTTGGTTGTCACCACTGGGGGCATCTAGGGAAGAGAGGCAGTATTCATACAATTCCTGTGTCTAAATATTCTACAATGCACAAGGCAGACACCTATAACAAAAACTACCTAGACCAAATGTCAGTAGTGCTAAGGCTGAGAGGACTATGATGGTCCAGGAGCAGAGATTAAGAAGAACAAGCACAGAACTGGGAGGAACACCCGGAGTGTGTGGGGCTGGGAACATCAAAGCAAAGGTTTTCAAAGAACACACGGGCAACCAACACTGCCAAATGCTGCTACTGCAGAATGAAGTATTGCACATTCTAGTTCAAAGTCTAAGTAATAAAGAAAAAAAATTTATTAATAATTTCCACTAACACACTTCCAAATTTATTTTCTAATTGGCCACAAAATAGGCATACATTTTTAGACAATGAAATGGAATTTTGCATTGCTTCTTATGAATCCCAACATTGATCACCTTTCTAAATTTCTCTATTTCTCAGAGGCTTCCAACACAGAGGTGGGAACTGAGTTTGTTTACAGGGGGTAAAAGTCAGGAGTGAAGAAAGAAGCAGAAAACTTGGGTAGGAGAAAAAATGAGTAACTTTACATGGAAAATAGCAAGACCCCCTTACACATATGAAGGGCTCCAAATGAACATTCAGAACTTGTTATTTGGAATTCTATGTGCATCTTCCCAGAGAGACAACACTATAAGAAGTAGCTAAGTTTAAGGAAAAATTACAAAGCTTGTTTTACCTGTTATATCTTTCGACTCTGATGACAGCCTCATTTGTAGAATACCCTGATTTCAGGAGGTTAAGGCGAATTTCAAAAAATTCAACTACCTTCCCCACTTTAGGGAACACATTGGATCCCAATTTTGTTAAAGCTCCTTTGTTCATCAAACTCTTATTGAGTGCCGATGAGTTATTTGTGTAGTGCCTGTGACCTGGCTGTAGGCTAAGGAAATTCCATGGAGCTAGCACCATTCTACTCTATTGACTACTAGATGTTAAGAAACCATCATTACTGCCTGGTATCCAAAAAATAAAAATTCATTAATGACTGAATGGTAATCAAGTGAATATATTTCTATTTTTAAACATAACGTTTGCTGGCACTAATGTATTTCAAAAGGGTGAATTATTAGGCAGAACTGCCACATAACCATTTAAAAAACAGCTTAGCAGTATGAAGAATGAGGTTTGGAAGAAGAAAGGTCACCCATAATTAGGCCAGTCCTGCCTAAGAGTCTGCCCTTGGAGTAAGCCTTGTCCAAATGGTATATATGTATGTATATTTATATTTTTATTTCTACCTTTCAGATATTACAACATCTATTTTTGCTATGGCTGTGGAAGTGGTGATGCCAGTGTAAGCACAAGTTACAAAGTTTTTAAATTTAGGGAGGAAACAGTCTGTTTAATAATAAAAGAAAATCTTCAGGAGAAGCAAGCTTTTGAAATGTTGGAAACTTACTAACAGGATTAATGTATTATCGTAAACAATTTTATGCAAAGAAACTTCCACACTGGACTTCAAAAGGGAATGGAATTAAGACAGAAAAAGTGGGTCAGGTGGAAAAGACTTTTCTGATTAGAGAAAATTGTCATCAGGGAGCATTTTGCAATGAACTCAAGCATGAAGTTCTTCTAAGGTGCTTTTCTTAGAGCTAAACAGTGCCATATAGACCAAGGCATATTAGAGAATGAAAGCATCTTCTCAACAGCACAGGCAGGAAGCAAAGGACTGGGCACTCCAAAGAAAGCCATGCCAGCAAGCTGTCAATGAAAGAAGACAGCAAATAAAACAAATGCAAATGTGCTTTAATGAGCCAGTAAATATGTAGGAGTCTAAGACTTTAAGACGGTCACTGTACTAACATTGGGTGGGATAAAAGTAGGTTTACAGTTGTTCATATGGAAAATAATACAGAAATTAATAATAATGCAAAAATAAACTGTTTCACATACTCCCAACTGTAAACCTCCTTCTGCTCCACCCTGTAGAAAGGTCTGTCTGAAAACAAGAAGCCAGTTAAGTCCTTAAAGGCTGCCTTAAGTTTAATATCCTTTGTTTTACAATTTATAATTAGTAATTGGTAGGAATACTGTGCATTTGAATAATTATTCACATATCCACAAACATAACATAAAGGAGTGCTCCATCACACTCAGCAATCCACACTTAGGATAACCTTCTGCAGTTGATACTTGGGAGCTATGAGCCCTAATGTTGCAAACTAGAAACATAGTGATATAATTTTAAATGCTATTGATAAAAGCTAACAATTCTTGTGTGTACATTATATGCTAGAGGCCTTCGAGATACATTATCTACTCCTCACAACAAACTATGATAGCGGTAGGCATCAGAACAGGACCCATATTCTAAATGAAGAAGAACTAGGTATAAAGTAGTTAAGTACCAAAATTCTAGCTCAGAGCTGGAATTTGAAGCACTTCTAAAAATGCTATAATAACATACCTAACAATAAGGTTTTCACAGAACATTTGGAAGGAGCTCTAAATTTCTCAGTGCTTTTGTGTTCCTGTCTCCATTTCCCTCTTAAAACTCCTTGTTCTTACCATCGGTGTCTGCACACTCTTCTGGATTAACTGCACCATTTCATGGCTTTGTTTTATCTCTAAGTCAAAGATTCTCAAATCTGGATCCAACCCAAATAGTGCTCCTCTACAGCCACAGTCAAGTAGACATCTTGACTTGGATATCCTTCTGCTACCTAAAGTTAGACATGACAGAACTGAATTCAGTATCTCTAATCCATCCCCCCAATCTATTTTTCTTTGTATTTTTTTAAATTTAATTTTATTGTTGTTGTATTAAATCCATCCCCTTTTTGCTCCCCTCTGTCCTCTTCCCCACCCACCCATTCCTGAACGAAGTCAACCCCCGCTGTTGTCCATTGTATGTTTCTTGCCTTGGGAAATACCGTATCTTTCTTTCAGTACCCAGGCCAGGAACTTGGGAGTGAACCTGGACTCCCCTCTCCTCCCTTCAGCCCTTCATCCAGCCAAATAACAAGTTCTCTTGATTCTACCTCCTGATGAACTCTCCCATCTGTCTAGTCTGTCTGTCCATCTGAACTTCTCCATCAACTTCATCAGGACCCCTACTAAAGCCTCCTAAATGATATTCCTGCTTGAAACCACATTTCCAAGAACATTTTCCACAGGGCTGCCAAAGTGTTGTTTTTCTAAAGAACAAAAAATTATTTTTACTTATTTATTTATTTATAAATTTGTTAGCCAGGCACCATTCCAGCCAATACAAGTAAAATGGTGAACAAAAGGCATCATGAAGCTTCATGATGGTGGGGAGAAACGCATTAAACAAAATGTGTGTGTGTGTGTGCGCGCGTGTGTGTGTGTGTGTGAGAGAGAGAGAGAGAGAGAGAGAGAGAGAGAGAGAGAGAACCTTACTACTCCCTCATTTACACAAACTCCAGACTTCATCCCTATTAAGTTGTTTTTAATTTCCCAAACATGCCATGTTCCCATATCCAGGCTTCTGTACATTATATTTCCTCTGCTTTAAATTCTCTCTCCCCTGCTCTTTACATCAAGCTAACTCCTACCTTCTTCCCTGCAAATCTTCCCTGATCCCCTCCAGTTCTAAATTTGTTATCCATCATGGGGTTCCCAAAGCAATTTAACCTTTCTTTTTAATACATACCATACTATACTGTGACTGCAAAATTACTCATTTGTATTCCCTTCTAATCTATTCGTGCTCAGAGATCAAGAACATGTGCTTTGATGATGTGATAGATATTTGTATTACTTTGGTGAGGCTGCCTTAACAAAATACCACAGGCTGGGTGGCTTACACAAGAGAAATTTATTTTCTCACAGTTCTGGAAGCTAGAAGTTCAAGGTCAAAGGGTGGCTGATTTGGTTTCTTCTGAGGCCTCTGTCTTTGGCTTGTGGATAAGTATCTTCTTGCTATGTCCTTGCATGGTTTTCCCTCTCTGTGTGTGCATTCCTGGTGTCCCTTGGTGTGTTCAGATTACCTCTTCTCATAAGAACACAAATCGAATTGGTTTAGGGCCCAGGCTAAAGGCCTCATTCTAACTGAATCACTTCTTCAACGGCCCTACCTCCCAATGCAGTGACATTGTGAGGTACTGGCAGTTAGGGCTTCAACATTTTGGGGGGCATAATTCAGCCCATTACAGTAGTCCACAACCAACTCATAGCCTATCTTGTTTTGTCTACAGCCCTGCCACTTCCCCTACTCCCCCATGACTTGGAAGCAAATATAAGATATATCCTTTAATCAGTAAACATTCTTTCCATGTCTTTGGATAAAGAAAATATAGTTTTCTGTCTAGGACAAAAGAGACAAGCCCTGCTTAGTTCTCCCATTATGTGCTAACATCTTTTCTCATTTTTAGGAGCAATGATCTCAAATTGTTTTTTCTATTTTGAAAATATCTCCCTTTATAACAATCATTTACAAAACAAATTAAATTTTTTAAATCTTCAATACATGGCTCTTCAGTCTACACTCTAAATATGAGAAAGGTAACATCTGTGCAGGATTTTAGTTAAGGTTTAATTTTACTACATCTGCTTAGGTGACTGAAAAATGGACTGTTGCATTGATGTGCCTGTGTGTGTGTGTGTGTGTGTGTGTGTGTGTGTGTGTGTGTAATACATTATGCCTAAAATGAAGCGAACAGATTTGAAGGTGCATTCTGAGAATGCACGCATGCTATTCCATGCATCACCAGTAAGATCCAAGAAACTAGGCTATTTTCTCTTTTCATTATGGATGCTCTTTACAGCATCCCACTCTCCTAACAGCTGTCATGGCAACATTCTCCTGTCAGGACGAGAAAGCAGCAAGGCTCATCCTCTTAATGCATGAATGAACCAGGGAGACTTCTGAATTACAGAACTCCCCAGAGTTTGGATGACACCATTG
Source organism: Noctilio leporinus (assembly GCA_004026585.1). NCBI lineage: Eukaryota > Metazoa > Chordata > Mammalia > Chiroptera > Noctilionidae > Noctilio > Noctilio leporinus. The sequence goes on along the minus strand of PVIW01003278.1, from coordinate 49,538 downwards.
CAAAATGCAGTTTCTGCCAGGCAGGCTGCTTTCAAAGATACCGTCCCCACTGTGGCTCTTCAGACGTGGATAAAACAAGTAGATGAAAAAGACAGGCTTTATTTTTCATTTGAAACCCTACTTATTTTGTCCTTTAATAGAAACTTGTAAAATAGCAATGACTACCATAAGCACTTAAAAATATATGGAAGATATAGGGTAAACTAAAAGATAATTTTGTCCTTGCAACTGTTTGTAAGAGAAAATAAAAGAATGTTTGTATTCTAGAAATCAACTGAATATCATAAACTCCAAAGTTTTATTCAGCAGAAATTCATGAAACTGGAACAAGTGGCCTAGGATAAGAGTTCTATGAATGAGGCATGTAGGGTATACCCATTGATTTTTTAAAAAAATAAAATGGATTTTTAAAAAGTTTTAGATTTATAGACAAATTGCAAAGATAGTAAGCTCCTATATCCTCAGACAGGTTCCCATATTATTAACACCCTACATATGCATATCTACAATTAATAAACCAATATTTATATATTAAGCCTTTATTCATATTTTCTTCCTGTTTACTTAATATTATTTTCTGTTCAGGGTTCTATTCAAGACAACACATTTCATTTAGTTGCCATGTCTCTTCAGGTTCCTCAAGGTTCTAACAATTTCTTAGACATCTCTTGTTTTTAGGGTTATTCATTTTTGTAGGATGTCCTTCAACTGAGATTTCTCAGATGATTGAAAAGGACTTTGGGTTTGGGGGAGGAAGATCATGGAGGTAAGGTACCATTTGCATCACACCACATCAAGAGTACATAATGTCAACACCATTTATCACTGCTGCTGTCAATTTTGACCATCAGGCTGAGGTATGTTTGTAACTACTGTAACCACCACAAAGTTAGAATTTTTCCTCTTTTCTACACTGTGTTCTTTGGAACAAAATCATTATGCACACCCCACTGTTAAGAAGTGGTGAGTTATGTTCTACCTTCTTGAAGGTGAAATGTCTACATAAATTATTTGCAATTCTACAGAGGAGACTATCTCCCTCTACCCCCATTTACTTACTTTTTGTGCTACTGCACTACGGTTTGTTTATCCATTTACCTATTGGAATATATCTTTGTTGCTTATGTTTCTTTTCTAATACATGCATTTAATGCCTTAAATTTTTTTCTCTAAGCACTGCTTTCACTGTTTCCCAGAATTTTTGATAAACTGTGTTTTCAGTTTCATTTTGTTCAAAGTATTTTGACATCTTTGAGCCACATGTTATTTAAAAGAGGGTTGTTTAATCTCCAAATATTTGAGGATTTTCTGAATATCTGTTATTGATTTCCTCTATTACAGGCTCATTAGATACTTTGCACGGTTTCCACTCTTTTAAATTTGTTAAGATGTGTTTTATAGCCCAGAATGTGGTTTATCTTGATGAATGTTCCATGCAAGCTTAAGAAGAATGTGTATCCTGCTGTTGTTGGATGGAGTATTCTATAAATGACCATTAGATCAAGGAGATTGATAGTGCTATTCAGGTCAACTATATCCTCACTGGCTTTTGATCACTGCCTGCTTGATGTATCAATTACTGAAAAAGTGGTGTTGAAGTCTTCAGCAACAATAGTGGATTGCCTATTTCTCTTTGCAGTTCCATCAGATTTGCCTCATGTATTTTGATTGTTCTAATATTAGATGCATAGGCATTTAGGATTGTTATGTGTTCTTGGTGAAATTGATCTGTTTATCGTTCTTGAATATCTTTCTTCGCCCCTGACAATTTTCCTTGTGGTGAAGTTTTCTCTCACTGAAATTAAGATAGTGACTCCTGTATTCTTTTGATTAGTGTTAATACAGTATTTCTTCCTCCATTCCTTTACTTTTAACCTGAGGCTTAATATTCAAAGTGAGTTTCTGTAGACAACATAGAGTGGGGTCTATTTTTTAATCTACTTTGGTAATGTCTCTTTTAATTGAATAATTGGTATATTTAGACAATTATCATTTAAAAGGATTATTTATATAGTTGGGTTAATATCTACCCTATACTTGGATTTTATAACTGTTTTCTACTGTGTGTTTTCCCCTTTGTGTCTTCCTCCCCTATTATTCTGCCTTCAGATATGTTAATTGAGCATTTCCTATGGTACTATTTTATCTCTGTGCTGAGCATATTGATTATAGTTCATTGAAAAAATTTAGTCGTTGCCATAGAAGTTGAAATATGCATTTCAAACTAATCCAAACTCAACATCAAGTAATACTGTGCTACTTCATGTGTGGTACCTGTACTTTATAATGGAATATTATTAAGACCTTCTTTGATCTCTTTCAACACTGTTGTCATTCATCTCACTTATGCTGCAGTCATCTATATTACCTCTATTAGTCTAAGCAAATATTTTCTTTCAGATAAATGAATAATGATAACAAAGATTTAATTTTACCTCCTGTATTCCTTCTCTGATACACTCCTTTTCATTAAGTAGGTCCAAGGTTCTGAACCTTTTTATTTTTCTTATGAAGAATGTCTTCATACATTTCATGAAAAACTAGTCTGCTGGTAATGAATTCACTCTATTTTGTTTGTCTGAGAAAGTTGTTATTTTTTTTTTTAAGGATCATTTCTCTGGATATATAAAATAAGATTGCTGGGGATATTTTTTTTTTATTTCATGAGTTTAAATACTTCACTGCATTTTCATGGTTTCTGATGAGAAGTCCACTGTAATTTTTATTCTTGTTCCTCTAAAATTAAGGTTCTTCTCACCCCACCCCATCCCATGGCTCCTTCAAAATCTTCTCTTTATCTTTGGTGTTCTACAGTTTGAATATCATGTACCTAAGTCTAGATTTTTCTTGGTTTACATACTACTTGTGATCTCTGAGCTTCCCAGATCTGAGGTTAGGTGTCAGTCCTTCATTTTAGAAAATTATTAGTCATTGATTGTTACTTCAAATATTTATTTTGTTTTATTGTCTGTTTTTCCTCCTGATATTCCAATTACATACATGTGAGTATATGACTATGTTTCACCTTTTGAAATTGTGCCATAGTTGTGGGTAGTTCTTTATTTTTACTTCCTGTTTTTTCTCTTCGCATTTCAGTTTGGGCGGGGTTTTTTGACTTATTGTTGAGCTCACTGAAAATAGCCTCTGCCATGTCTTGCCGACTGATGAGCCCATAGAGATATTCTCTATTTCTGTTACTGTATTTCTGATTGACTTCTAGCATTTCCTTTTGATTCTTATATTTTCCATCTCTTTGCTTCAATATCCTGATTGTTCTTGCATGTTCTGGATTTTTTTTCTCTATTAGAGTTCTTATGCCCTGGTGTTGAATCCCCAAATTTGGTGGATCTATGTATGTCTTAAGACCATGCAAGCCCTTTAAGCAGTTTCCTGGAAATCCTTTAGTTTCTTCCATTATCTCTACCCACACTTGTTTTTAGAGCCAGAAGTTATGGGAATTTATCTTTTCGGCACTGCAGCCCTGTGCTGTATGATCGAGCCTGAGGCTGGGATGACTTGCTCCCAAGGTATTGCTCCCCATTTTTATCCACCAGACGTGAATGTGGGACCATCCAAGCTTGTTCCACTGCCACCACTGCCTCTTCATGCCATACGGCATCTCCTTGCCACTCTAACCATCTCCACGCCTCTGCCCCTCCTACCCATCTGGATGAATGTGGCTTTTTCAAATCCTTGGTTGTTGGACTTCCATACAGTTCAATTTTCTGACAGTTCTGGGTGTTGTTTGTCTTGAGATTTAGTTGTAATATTTTTGTGGTTGCACAAGAATGCAAAGTATGTCTACCCATGCCTCAATCCTGACCAGATGGAATCACAGTTATTCTTAAATCCCTTTCTCCCCTGGCTGGTGGCACAGTGGATAAGGTACCAGCCTGGGAATCCAAAGATCGCTGGTTCAATTCCCCAGCCAGGGCATATAACCAGGTTGCAAGCCAGGTCTCCAGCCAGGGCCATAGCGGGAGGCAGGTGATAGTCAACCATGGATTGATGTCGCTCTCCCTCTCTGCCTTCCTCTCTTCCCCTCTCTCTAAAGATAATAAAACAAAAATCTTTAAAAATTTTTTTAAATAAATACAATAAAATCCTTTTCTCATCATTCCAAAATCATGTGATACCTGAATCTGGTTCTCATACTTGCTTTGTCTCTTCATACTGTGTTTTTCCTTGCCTTTGAGCATGTCTTGTAATTGTTTCTTGAAAGTCAGACATAACATATTGGATAATAGGAACTGAGGTAAATAGGAATTGAGTGTGACATTTTATGTTAACCTGGCTAAGAGTTGGGCTATGCTTAATGTCTGCTGTAGAGAGTTAGGTACCAGAGCTTCAAATTTCTCTTGGGTCCTTTCTCTCTCCCCTCTGTAACCTTTGGGAATAACCTGTACCTTGCAGCTTTTTCGGGTATAACCTAATGTTATTATAAGGGAGCCTGTCGGTATGGTGATAAGGAATGGGGAAGCAGAAGCATTCTATAATCTTAAGATTGAATCTCAGTCTTTTGGTGGGCTTGGGTTGGTTGCTGTGCTGTGACCTTTACCTGTGTTTCTTAGATTTTTTTTTTCCTCTTCCTTCAGTGAGACAAAAAGGTTAAGAGAGAGCTTGAATCAGAGAAATGTCCTTTCCCCAGATGGTATAAGGCTCTGCTAAAATCATTTCCCCTGGAGAGTTGATCTTTATTATAGAGAATGTTACTCTGGGAGTATTTCATAACATTTACTTTTCCCCGCCCCTTACCAGAGCCAGGAGATGATCTTTCTTGGCTCTTCACTGTGAGATGCTGGTGGGGTTCCTAGAGGCAAAAGCCCAGTAAGTATGAGGCCCCCTAATAAAACTGTTTGTGCTCAGGAATTTCTCACTCTCTAGCTAGACCATAGTCGGCCTCCAGCAAGTCATTAAAATGACTAATTAAGTGGTCTCTCCAGTTTATGACTCCAAAAGCTTTAGCTGCCTTAGCTGTAACTATCTGGATTCACCCGTTTATCCAGATTTCGGGGTGGTGCTTGCCCTGCAACTGATGGCGAGTCCAAGGAAAGTCACTGTTTCAGTTTCTTCTGCTTTTTCTCATTGTACAGAGGGGAGTGCTAACTTCAAGCTCTTTGTATGGTGGAGAACCTTACACTGTTCTTTCATACTCAGATTTTTAATAATTATTTTTATAGAAAACAGAAATGTTTGTCTGCATTTATTGAGAACCTATGAGAAGCTTAGCTTAGGACCAAGTACTTGTCATTCATTTGACAGGTATCTATTAAGCACCTATTATAATGCTAGGCCATGTGCTGCACAGCAGGGAATGGGAATGAAGAAGACAGCTATGGTCCCTGCCCCTCTAGAATTTATGTTCTAGTGAGGAACACAGAGAAAGAATATACACATAAAATTAGTAACTTCAGCCTTTAAGCTAATCAGAATAACAAAAATAAAATGTAATAGTTATAAAAAGTATATATGTTTGAAAACATTGTAATAGGTAGTTCAGCAAAGAAAAGGACTGGTGTGAGAGGAAGTATGCTGGGGCTTGAGTAGAAGTTAGAATTAAGGCTGTAAAGAAATGTCACTTTGATAAGGGCACAGCAATGGCAAAAACCTGGAGGCAGTAATGAGGACAGTTATGTTCCAACACAGCCAGTACAATACAATAATGTGTTCAAATACAGCTTAGCTGCAGTACAGTACAAAAGAGGAGCAGAAAAGTTGGCTAAGGCCAGAATCAGAAATCTGTTCAACAAGAACCATGAGGACCTTGTTATTAAAACATTAAACAGTGAGTGGAATGGGGGAAGAAATCTCTGTACTAGGATTCATGAGGACAATCACCTCTGACTCTAACCAGTCATGGGTCCTTGGGCAAAAACACTTGGCTCTCAGTCTGTGTCTTCATCATTAGTAAATAAAATAGTGAATCACCAAATCCTCTTTCCATTTATTGCCCTAAGGCTCTATGTGAGAATCTCTTCTACATCATTTCAAATAGGTAGAAATCTAGTCTTTGCATGAGTCCATCAAATGACAATAAACTCACTATTCTTTGAGGCAACCAGTTCAAAAGAACAGGCATGGACAATTAAATTGATAGAATGCTTTTGTTCATAGTGAGCAGAAATCTGCCTTTCCATAGTCCTTTCTGTTTAAAGTTTAAAACTCTAGAGTAGCCCTGTCCAACGGATCTCTCTCTACAATGATGAAATATTCTTTCTATACCTCTACTGCTCAACTCAGTAACTACTAGCCACATGCAGGCACTGGGTATTTGAAATATGGCTACTCTGACTAGAAAACTGAGGTTTTTCATTTTATTTGAACTTAAACGGCCACATGTGGCTAGTAGCTATAGTGTTGGAATGCCTGGCTCTAAACAAACCAGAATAAACTTAATCCCTACCATGTGACAGACAGCTCCTCACATATGTGTGATATTTTACCACTGGCATGTTTCCTGAGCTTTTCTTTTTCTATCTAGGCTAATCACGCTAAGATTCTCTAACCATTGTTCACAAAACATACTTTGTAGCCCCATATATATTTTTTTACATCTGTAGCCCCATATTTTTACTGATCTACCTGATTGACTCATACTCAGTTGAGGTCCACAGATGGTTTCCAAAAACTATCAAATACCATTGAATTTATATGTAAATCTGTTATGTATATATGTGCATATTTAATAGAACAGCTTCCAAGGCTGCCTTTAGATTCTCAAAGGAACCTCTGACCCCTAAGGGGGGCTGGGATAAGAGGGGAAGATAAAAGAAACTGGGACAAAATGGGTATTCAAGTTAGTTCTGAAACATCACATAACTATTCAGAGGCTGAGATGAAAGCAGACCTTAAGACTCCCTAGAGGCCAGAATTGCCTATGTTTCAATACCACCAATGTATTTTCACACAAAAGTTGCCTCAATGTCTTTCTAAAACATAGCTGGTTGTTATTTTGCTATAAAAATAGTAACATGTAATTTTTATAAATCTGTGTCATATAAAACTATGTTATTTTTCAGAAGAACTGATTGAAAGTATTTTTTAAAAATATCCTTTAACATCAGGACAGAAAAAATACACTATGTAGCTCATTCAGGGTCTTTGGATGCTTATTTTTTATTTATTTTTTCTGACATGACAACTTTTTTAAAAGAAAAAATGCACTTCAAAACCCTTTTTGTGGAATGTTAAAGGCATCTGTAATTCCCTTGGTTCAGATCCTGCTGCCTCCATATAGAAAGGAGTCTTCTGAAACGATTTTTGAATTCTGAATAAATTCATCATATTAAGTCAGCCTACAGTCTGTCAAGTCATCTAACCTCTATTGGCCTAAATCAAAGCATTAGAGCTAGGCCAGTGCTCATCCTATTTTTAAACAACTCCAGGAAAGAGCTTTCTGTTACCTCTTAAACAGCAATTCATTCCAATGCCATTCAATAAAAGACCTGGTGTAACATAACACTAAAATAATTTTGTAGACAGCATATTGCCTTTTCAAGGGTATTTATCAAGTAAAAGTGCATCACCTATTTGGACAGTTGTAACTCCTCTTGCTATCATCCTCATTTAATGCAGGTATTAAAATTACATAGGACCCTTTGGCATATTGAATATTCAAGTCTATAGTGTTCCTAGATTCCAGGGTTTGAAGTTATTCTTTCTTTTTCCTCTCCATTTCTTTGTCTCTGTTTTTAAAATATTAAACTAGCAATTGCAGTGGCTGCAATACAAAAATTTTAAATAAACACACCAAAAAGAATACCCCAACCTGACATTAATCCATATGTGAAAGGTTGCTTTTTAATAATAATCAGTTACAAGAGAGAAAATGAAAAGTTTCAGTCCATCTCTTGGCACTTAGATTTTAATGCACATTTTTAGAGTGCATTGAAGTAAGAACTCACTGGGAGACTTGAACATAAGTTTCTCTAAATAAATCATCTTGAGTGGCAGAACCTGGAGTCAGTCTGACTACTGGAGTCTGGAGTTGGTTCCTAGGAACTGTGCTGTGAATGCCTAAGAACCATACCTCATGCACCCAAATACCAAATCTAGGCCCCCCTGCCACCTACAACACTGCCTCTCTGCTCCACATCCCCAAGATGACCCTGGCGCATCAGATCACTAGAATTCCTGCCAACTCACCTCTTTATTCTACCTTTGACCTCTTTTATTCTCAACCCAGCAGACAGAGATACTTTTAAAATATAAGTCAGATCATGTTACTCCTCAACATGTCCCAAATGCTTCGCATATCTCTCAAAGAAAAAGTTAAAATCCTTATATGCCCCCACAAAACTGGTCTTTACTCAAATGTCACCTTCTCCATGAAGGGATCCATTTAAATCTCAAACCATAGTCCCAACACACAGGCATTTCTTACCTCTTTGCCTGTATATCTGATTTGTTGACTTATTTATCTGGTATCCCCCCAGCTAGAATGTAAGCTTCATGAAGGCAGATATTCGAACATCTAGATGCTGTCTAGTATTTAATAACTAAGTAGTTGGTACATATGTTTAATGAAAAGGTTATGACACAAGATAAGCAAAAAGACAAAGTAAAAATTGCCATAATTTAAATATTATCTCAATTCAAATCTTCATTTAAATATCAGTATTATTCTCTAGACGCTTTTAAAAATATATAAATATGGTTTTTGCCATCAAGTAATCAAAATGTCCATTTAAAATATCAAAATAGGCCCTGGCTGGTGGCACAGTGGATAAGGTGCTGGCCTGGAAGCCCAAAGGTCACTGGTTTGATTCCCCAGCCAGGGCACATAACCAGGTTGCAAGCCAGGTCTCCAGCCAGGTCCGTAGCTGGAGGCAGATGAAAGGCAACCATACATTGATGTCTCTTCCTCCCTAACTCACTTCCGTCCCCTTTCTCTAAAAATAATCAATAAAATATTTTAAAATATATATATACATATATATGTGTGTGTGTATGTGTGTATATATCAAAATAAAGTCTTAGCAGGGTATCTGGTACATAGTAAGCATTCAACAGTTTACTGTCACAGATTTTTAAACATATTTTATTTATTATTATTTTTAGAGAAAGGGGAAGAGACAGGCAGAGAGGAAGAGAGACATCAATGTATGGTTGCCTTTCACCTGCCTCCAGCTATGGACCTGGCTAGCAACCTGGTTATGTGCCCTGGCTGGGAATCGAACCAGCGACCTTTGGGTTTGCAGGCTGGCGCCTTATCCACTGTGCCACCAGCCAGGGCTACTCTCACTGATGTTTTATTGCACACTTTTCTTGGTATAAATTCTTGGAAGTGCAATTGCTGTCAGAGTGAGAGGCATATATATATTAGGTCCCTGCTAAAAGTTAATCTTTAGGGCCCTCATTTGCTACAGCCTCTTCCAAGACATGTAAAGGGTCTTGAAAACATATTCACATGACCATATGTTTTTGTACATTTTGTAAAATAAGACATTGGAACTGCCTCTGTTAAGACTGCTGTGCCTTCCACTCCAATTTCCCTTCCAGCAAGCTTACATATAGGTTGTGCCACTATATAGTAGTCTTGAGCATGTTTGGAATCCAGTTGGGGTAAATTGAGTAAAGAATTATTTTAGTGGCCTTTATATATGGACTTTGAGGTCAGTTCCAAAGATAGTTAGAGATAACTATTCAAAACTAAAATGGCCAGTAATAGGCCTATGGTCCATCATTTCAACTCACCCTCCAGGACCCAAAGGTCATACTACAATGAGAATGCCTCTTGCCAAACCTGACACCAGAGGTAAGTAAGTGGTAGAAGAGAAACAGGTTTGGTATCTATAGAGCCAGGGACTTATCTGTAGAAAATTATTACAATTATCAGGTGTCTACAATTGTGAAACAAAAAAACACATTCAATTCCATTTTCATTAGTGCCTATACTAAATGGAAGTAATCTCCTGTCGGGATTATATTCAATAACGGAGTATGTTCAGTTATAAACACAACAAACTCGTAACAGTGCAGCAAACAGCAAATCTGTGTGCATGTGAACTCTCAAGTTTTATGCATCCTATTAATAATAAGAAAAGAAATTTCCATCTACTGTACCAGAGGACTTAATTACCATTCCTGTGCCTTTGTAGAAATAATACAAAAGCATTGTCATATGAAAAGACAATCAAAAAGTAACCAAAACAAATAAGAAATGTTATAAGTGAATATCAGGAAGTTAATTATGAAAAATGTTCATAAACATAACTCGCACATTCCATTCAAAGGTGAAACCCATGGACCAATTAGGAGGTTATTCCAACAATCCAGGAGAAACAAGGTGGAGGTTCAAGGCAGGGCCCTGTAGTAGAGGTGGAGAGAAGGTACAAATATATTTTGGTCTCTACTAGTGGACAAGACATGTGTGGAGATGCACTCTGAGACAGTCATAGCAAAGCTGTTATGAACCAGGCCCTGGGGCCTCTGTCATTCAAATTTGCCACTTAGATTGTGATGCTTGTAGTATTTACCAATTTTATTATTACAACTTTTTCTCATTAAAACAGTCTAGGGAGGGAGGAGGACCTGGCTAGCAACCTGGTTATGTGCCTCTTGCAAATAAGGGGAGCAGTTTAGTCAAGGAACTAGTGTGGAAGAACCATGGACATGGACAACAAGTGGAACTGACTTTGAGGGGGAGTGGGTGGGTGGGCAAAGGGACAGAGGGGAGTAAAAAGGGGATGGATGTAATACAGTAACAATAAAATTAAATTAAAAAACAATCTATTTACTTTCATATCCAATTTTGTATCAGAATCTTTTTTTAGAAGACATCCCCCGCCCACCCCCGCAAAACGCTAAGGCTCAAGCTCCACGAACTCGATCTGCTCCTCATCATAAAATACATATATATTTAAGTTTTGATCCAGACTGCTTAATTTCCAACTGGGTATAGTGTACCAACTGATAGTCCTAGTTCCTTTACACTTAATCCATTATACCTTTTTTCTAAATTTGCAAATCTGTTAAATGAAATTCTAATTTGTGAATCTTTAATTACTAGAGGTGCTAAACATATTTCTAAAAATATATTGTCCATTTGACAATCTTTCCTTATAGACTACCTGGTCCAGTCATTTTCCATTTTTCTATTAGAAATGTGGTTTTGGCCACTTGACTGGCAAGCAAATAAATTCTTACTGAATGCCAAACATTGGTACTATGCGTGTATGTATGCATATATTTCATGTAAACCTTCTACCTCTAAGTGCCAAGTCTCTCCAATGAGAAAATAAGCTCAAAAGGCAGAAAAAGCTCTTGATGAGCAACCATATTATACTATGTTGTATATTTATTTTGTATTTTGTATCCTTCACCAAGCATGCAAACAGTATTCTAAATAAGTGATGTGTGAAACGGAATCTAAACTGGTTAACCCAACACCACCACCACCACATCTTAGTTTGAACAACTATGTCCATTCAAGCAATAGGAGTTAAAGACAAATGTGTTACATGTCTTGTCAAGAGAATAGTCCATTGTCTTGCTTTAATGAACACAAGAAGACTTGTCTTCATTATTTTCACTTAACTCCTCTCCTCTTGAACTCTTCTATACTTCCTCCAAAATGTTTGTTTTTCTTTTTTTTTCTTTTTTTTGTGTTTTATTTATTTATTTATTTATTTATTTTAAAATTTTTATTGTTGTTGTGTTACATCCATCTGTTTTTGTTTTTCATCTGATCCTCAGATTCCAAGAACTCACATACACATATATATACATTCAAGTTTGTGAACCATAAAGCTAATGGAAATTTGAGAATCAAATTCTGTTTTTTGAACTGAGTATAAATTTTAGCTAATTCTGAACCCCAATCAGGCCTTTGAACACACTTAGGTTATTGAAAATATAATTTCAAAAACAGATGCAATTTGCTAATTATAAGAAATATCAATGGACGGCACCCAGAAAACGTCCTCAGTTTTGGTTCATTTATGAAAAAACAAAATATAAATGTTAGCATTCCCAAATATGCCATGTTCAAAATCAGGTCAAATTTTCAATTCATATCAGCAAGTCTACAAAACTTAAATTCCTTCAGGTTAAAATTATCTTAAGAAAAGTTCTGAATATTCTTTAATTTTGTAACATACCTTTCAAACTTTCTTTAATGTAACAGAAAAGTACACAAATGACTAAGTATATAGCCTGGTGAATTTTCACAAAAATGAAGACCTTCCAGTCATGAGCCCCCAGTTTATGAAATAGCACCAGCAGAGGCTGGGAAGCCCCTATCAGGGTAATTCCAATTTGCCACTCCTCCCTGAAGTACAATATCCTGATCTTCAACACTACAGATTAATTTTTCCTATGATTGAACTCCACATAAATGGGAATCATCCAACATTACTTTTTTTCTATATGGGTGTATTTTTTCATAATTATGTCTTTTCGTGCAACAATACTAGCCCAAAGACTTGAGTTTTTTGTTTGTTTTTTCAATGTATTACAAAAGAATGCTTTCCTTCAATCACTATAATTAGGTTCCAGAGTTGAGGACCTTCTTTTAATAAAATTTTACATTTTAGACTTTTAATCCAAATCCAGAAATTATCTCAACAAGAGTTAATGCCCAGATTTTACCACAGAGGGCATTAGGATGATTTTTTAAAAATAGGATAAAGTACAAACCCACATGTAAAAAGGGAACTACCTTTTATTGAACAAAAATAAAGTAATAATGAAGCACTATATGCTGAATTTTTGAAAGTTTACCTTAAAAGCACTTCCACAGAAATAAATTTTTGAGTTGTACATCATATCAATGCATATGTAGCAAAAATCACAGAATTCTGACTTACCTATTTTCGACTGTGTAATTTGAAATAGCCATTCTTTCTCCCCCATCAGCCTATGTCTTTGGTAATTATGTTAACAGTTCCAGTCTTCCTCAAACTGGCCTTATGTCTCCCAAGGAGGCCCATGCTACTGTCTAAATGGTAGTGCCACACTCCAGCACTCCTTTTTTCTCATCTGTTGCAGATCAGCTGTTTTCTATTTTTCCCAAAACATTAAATGCTACTAGATTAAAGCCCCGAAAGGAAGTATTTGCCTCAAAAGCTAAGTTAAACAGTAAATAAAAATATCTCAGGAAAAATTTAAAAGCTCTATTTTAAAAATACTGCATTTCCACCAGATTGTTCATTGTTCTCTCGTGCAATGACATTTTCATTTTCTTTTACTTGATCTGACTTCTAACCAAGTTCATTCTAAAATTACAGGCAGCTAAGCCTTTGAAACTTTTATCTGCAGTGCTCAGGACCCACAGGGACAAATGGCAGAGTGGTAGACCGTGACAGGGCCATAGCTCAAGTCCACAGAAGCCGGCCAAGCTCTAAGCCTTGGGCAGTATGCCTCCACCCTCTGTGCTAGGTCAGTAATTTTGCACCATCTGGGTTGCTGCCCTAGGATATATGATTTACCAAACCCACCGCGATCCCATGTGTGACTCTTCTCAAAGAATGTAATAAAAAATAAACATCAATAAATTCTAAGCATTTGATCCCCATGACCCTACTTGAGGATTCACATAACACTCACAAAGCCACAAAGCTTCTCTTCTATTTAAAAAACAAACACAGAACAGCCTGTCCTCTTTCAGTACCACTATATAACTCTAGAATTACTTTTATATGAATTCATACATTTTGGATGGACTCGGGAATAAAAGTGACCGGCTAACCTAGTTTATATGGCAATAACCCCTATCAGGCAACACGAGAAAGAGTTCTAGAGCTCCTGGTTTCATGAACTCACCAGAACTGCTCCCAACATACCTCCTATGTCTTCAAATCTCTATTCTGGATTTGGACTGAATTTGGATGAGGGAATGATTTATGTCTCCCAGAAAGATAAGTGCCTATGGATATGAGTGTGTCCTTACTTGTACTGTGACCTTGTTGGGAAATAGGGCCTCTGAAGATGTAATCAAATTAAGATGAATACACTACAATAAGCTCTAATCCAATATGGATGGTGTCCTTTAAGAGGTCATGCCATAATGCCATGTGATAACAGAGGCAAAGACATGATTGACACCTCTGAAAGCCAAGGAACACCAGGGATTGTCAGCCAATGTTAAGAAGCTAGAAAAGGCAAGCAACGATTCTACCCAGAATCTCAGAGGGAAGACAGCTTGTTGTCACTTTACTAGGAACATTTAGCCTAGTGTGAGAAAATAAATTTATATTGTTTTATGACCCCCAATTTGTAGTGCTTTGTTGAGGCAGCCCTAGGAAATGAATACACACCATGATCAGTATATTAAGTACAGTACCAGCAGGTCTTCTGTAGTTCTCCTTCTTCTACACAACCCCAGGCTACTCAATCAGAATATTCACAATTTAGTATCATTCAATAAATTCGCTCAATTCTCAGTTCTCTCTGATGAGAGAAAACACTAAACACAGTTCATCAATTTGCCTTTGAGACAGTATTTTGTACTTCTATTTGAAAGCAAGTGATCAGAATTCTAGAAATTCACATTTCAAACAATAATAACAGCTAATATACACTGAGTGCTTACCATGGGCCAGGTACTTTTCTAAAAATTCATATACAGAGCCCTGGCTAGTGGCATAGTGGATAAGGTGCTGGCCTGTGAACCCAAAGGTCGCTGGTTTGCTTCCCCAGCAGGGCACATAATGAGGTTGCAAGCCAGGTCTCCAGCCAGGTCCATAGCTGGAAACAGGTGAAAGGCAACCATACATTAATCTTTCTCCCTCTCTACCTCTCTCCTTACCCCTTTCTCTAAAAATAATAAATAAAATCTTTAAATAAATAAAAATTCATATGCATTTAACTCATTTAATTAGCATCACAAGCCTTAGAAATACTATCCTTATTATATGAATAAGAAAGCTGAGACAAGAAGACATTTGCTTGCCCAAGGTCACATAATTAGAAAGTGTCAGAACCACCGTTGGACACCCCCAGCAGCCTGACTCAAGAGTGTCTCTTAGCTAGTATGTAACAGTATCTCTGGTACTAGATGAAGTTTTGACCATTCAACTTATTCATGTTACTATTTCCACTCAATGCCTTTCCATCTTCCTCCATTCTTCCTGCCTTATTCTCCATTACCCTATTTTGGGCAAGAGCCAAATTGCCACTAGGCTGTAGAAAGGACCCATGCATAGCAGAGCTGAGTTCTCTCCGCAAATGTGCTGTTTCCTATTTTTCCTAGGGCAGAGAGGTTAAGTATTTTGATTTAAAAGGCCTTCTATTTCAATTGAATTATAGTAAACAAGGCTCCTATTTATGTCAACCAAGCACTTAAGCTGAAAGGGTGACAATGTCAGCAAGTCTTCCTTTCACATACTTAATGTGCATAATCTCTAACCAGAGTTGGCTATGCACTAGAGTGGTTTTCCCAATGATCCGCAAACTGGAAGTGGTCTCTCCCTCTGTTTAAATCCCGTTAATATTTAGTGCTTCTCATGATGTTTGTCAGAAACTACCTCCTATTATAATTATTTGTGTTCATGTGTTACTTCCCTTCTTGCATTCTTAATTCCGGATGTCAAAACGGTTTGGTATGTCTGTTTCCCAGCATCTCCTTCCTCAGTCTTGCCTAAAGCAGGCCCTCAAAATACATTCTTCGAATGAATAACTGGAGAAGTATATAATGTTCATAATATTAGGCAAGTGACTCTAGTAATATGCTAAATTCTACAGAGATTGGTTATTCAATCCACTGAAAGTAACATCAAGAAAAGCCACCTAAAATATCAGTTCCTGTCTGTTACCAAAATGTAACTTAAAGTTGAAAAGCCAAAAAGAAAAATCTTCACCCGTGCAGCAAGGTCCTGAGCCATTTTTAACCAAAGCCACATTATGAAAATAAACAAAAACATGATTTTCAAAGACGAAGGAGGCGTACACTTTGCTGCAGGAATGGTAACAGCAAATTTGCAGAAAGGGCTCAGCTCTGCTCCACACAGGCCCTTTACATTTGCCTTGACAGTGACGTGGCCTACTCCAAAAGAGGGTAATTTCTAAATAAGTAAGTGAAATGCGTAGACTTTAGGCTTCCTAACTCTCCACTTAAAAATTCATACACCTAGGCCCTGGCTGGTAGCACAGTGGTTAAGGCGCCGGCCTGCAAACCCAAAGGCGCAGGTTCGATTCCCCAGCCAGGGCACATAACCAGGTTGCAAACCAGGCCTCCAGTCAGGTCTGTGGCAGGAGGCAGGTAAAAAGCAACGATACATTGATATTGATGTTTCTCTCCCTCTCTGCCTCTCTCCCTTCCCCTCTTTCTAAAAATAATGAAATAAAAAATCTTAAAAAAAAAAAAAATTCATACACCTGAGCTGCATTTTGTTATTTTGGGGGAAACTGCTTCCTTGTACCTTTACAACTAGATTCTGGTTCTAGCTCCTCTACAGAATAACGGAAAAGAGCTACTATTAATAATTTAAAATGCACACTTTTATACTATTTCATTTTAGACAAAAACCCTGCACCTTTTTTGAAAAAAAAGTCCCAGGTCAGAGGTCAAGATTGAATTAATTCATTTAATAGATGGCAGTTCCTTCTTTCTCCCAACTGTGTGCTCTCTCTCTACTCTCTGTGGCACCAATGGCTATCTACCTATCCAGTATCCTTTCTTCTCTTTTTCCCGATTTTGTGTGTGATGGTAATATCCCAATTAAAAAGTATTTCAGCCCTGGCTGGTGGCACAGTAGATAAGGCACTGGCCTGCAAACCCAAAGGTCGCTGGTTTGATTCCCCGGCCAGGGCATGTAACCAGGTTGCAAGCCAGGCCTCCAGCCAGGTCTGTAGCTGGAGGCAGGTGAAAGGCAACCATACATTGATGTCTCTCTCCCTCTCTGCCTCTTTCCCTACCCCTCTCTCTAAAACATAATTAAAATTTTAAAATAAATATATAAATCATTAGATTAGATTAAAAATAATAAATAAAAAGTACTTCGCCTTTACGGTGGCTCCCAATGATTGTGGGTTAGACCTAGTAACACTTCTAATAAATAGAATAAAGCAAAAGTGATGGGACATCACTTCCAAAATTAGGTTAAAAAAAAAAGACTGGTGCTTCCACTTTGGACCACTCTTTCTCACTCCCCTGTTCACTCTGAGGGAAGCCAACTGCCACCTGACCTATGTAGGTTGTAATCTGACCTAAGTAGAGTCCTCAAGGCAAGGGACAGAGAAACTCTAGCCAACTGCCAGTAAGTAAGTGGTGCCATCAGTCCTACAACCCGCTAGGGATTGAATCCTGCCAACAATCACGACAGTGAGCTTAGAAGTGGTGTTTGTCCTAGTCAAGTCTTCACATGAAACCCACAGCCCCAAATGACACCTTGACTGTATCCTTGTGAGACAGAGGCACCCAGCTAAGCTTCTGTCCTGATCCCAGAAGCTGAGATAATAAATGTGGTTTCAGCTTCTAAGGTAGGATAATGTATTATACAACTACTGGTAACTAAACTAACACCATTTGAAGCTGGGGCAGGAGGTGCTACGTGACCTATGAAATGTAAGCAGAGGCTAATGAATGGGACTCCTGGAAAATAAATAGGGGTAAATTCAGCTGTCAAGAGCTTTCAGACTGCTTCCGCAAACAGAACCTAGGTTGGCAGTAATGTTTTCATGAAATTTTCCCATCTAATTCAAGTAATCAAAAATGGAAAATTCTGCGAAAGCAGAGGAATGTGGAAAGATCTCTCTTAAAGATGCAAAAACATCAATAGATTTGGAAACAGACTCTTCATTCAGTATTAATGAAAACACAACCGGTCCTGATACTGGGCTTTTTGAGAAGGCTCCTATGTGTGGGCAAGTAGACACACCAAAAAAGAGAAAAATTGAGTTTGCAGATGATCTTATACAAGAAGAGAGTTCCAGTTGTGGGGAAGATACTCCATCCAAGAAAAGAAAACTTGATACTGAAATTGTCCCAGAGGAAAAAGGTTCTGGTGATGATGAAGACATTTCAAGGAAAAGAAGACTGGAAACTGATGATTTTCCAAAAGATAAACCTTCTCCTGATGATAGCACTCAGAAAAAGAGCAATGTAGAACTTGAGGATGTTCCTGAAAAGCAAAGAAATTTAGAAGAAGGACACAGCTCAACAGTGGCTGCTCATTACAATGAACGGTTTAGAGAAGCGTAGCCAAAGTCGTATTTTTACCTAAGAAACTTTAATAATTGGATGAAAAATGTCCTCATTGTTATTATTGTTTTTGATTTATGCTTTGGAATTTTTTATGTCAGCTTGTATTTTATTTTCCCCCCTGAATGGTTAATCATACACCAAGTTGCTAGCTCTTCAATTCCTGCCCATTTAATTATCAAATCTTAGCTTCGTAAAACAGGAGTCAAAATTATAACTAGGCCTTTGAAATAAATTGTTTTTATATTTACTTTTGGTCAACTAGATATTAATGAGTGTTGAATGGATATTTAGTTGAAAAGTTAACCAGGCTTTCAAAAGATAATATGCTCCTTTTATATGTAGAGTTAATGCTATTAATGCTATTAAGTAATTCTGTTTTACTCTAATAATTTTAGAGCAATAACATTGTTGGGTTAAATATTCAGGTTTTATTAAGTCAAAGAAATGAGCAGTATCATGATTTTTGGAAATTGGACCTTAGTCCTAATTTCTTTTCTCTTGCTTTTCTTATACAGATCCAGTGATACAGATAACTTGTTATTGGGTATTTTTCAGGGACATGTAATTTATTTTTGTATTTATTCATGGAAAGACTTAAGTCAGACTAGCAAAAATTTATATCAGCATATTCATGACATTGTCATTCTTTAGCTGTTCCAGCAACTCTCTTAATGGATGTTTTGCCAACCACATCTGTCTAGTCCTAATGCAATCTTATTGTTTATGCCAACCTGCCTGTGGTTTTCTCCTCTCAACATCCATTCTTTGTCATTCTCTTTTTTTTCCTTGTTGGTGCTTATAACTTAGTAAATAGTTAAGTACTATTCATGAATGTGATGATGATATCTTCGAATAATGTTTCATGATGCTTTTCCCTCATTAGTCTTACTGTATGGAAATAAACTATTATTTTTCACTCTTCCAAAAAAAAAAAAAAAAAAAAAACAAGAGCTTTCAGCACTTTTCTCTTCCCATTCTTTCTTCCATGAATATAGGTTTGATGCCTGAAGTTGAGGCCATCCCCTTGTAACCATGAGCACAAAACCTACATGCTAAGAAAGACAGATTTTAAAAAAAGGGAAAGAACCTGAATCCCCTATGGCACCTTGGAGGTGCCATCCCAACACTGGACTGCCTTCCTCTCAACATTTTGTTACCAAAGAGAAAGAAATCTTTGAGTCTTACTATTTAGAGTCAACTGCAAATACTAAATAATTTACTCCTTTTCCAGCTTTGGCTGGATATTCAGTTTTCTCTATGAAACTGGAGGTTAAAAACATTCACCCTTTTTACCCAGAACAGATGTGTTTAAGTGCTTTATTCTTATAAAACACAATATAAATATAAGGCACTATTGTTATTTTACATTAAGAACTCAAAATTTTATTAACATTTAATGACCAGCCCAGGCATATTACTGACAATGAACACATACTTAAATAATTTCAAAGTATTTGCAATATTTTTAAAAACCAATTTACTAGTAAGTTTTTGAAAACTAATATAATTTGTAGGTAATTATTTTAATAATTATGTCATAAAAGTTTATTTATATAACTCAACAATAAAACCAATATATAGTTTTAAATCTCTACCCTACGCTATATATAGATTTGATGATATTGTGTCTAAACCAATTCACAAAAGATCTGAAATACAAGCTTAATAAGAAGCAAATTAAATTAAATACTCACACTTCATCAGCCAGTATAATCAATGTAACTTACAGGGTATTATTGTGCATGAAGTGAGTAAACAGTATGCCCTTGGGTGCTGCTATCATAGACATACTTAATGATGGCTATCATGGTGACTATGTTTTTGAATAATGGGGCAGGAAGCACACCTTCCATAAAGGGAGATTTGAAACCCACCTCCTAGCTTTGCAGCACACAGAAGACATTGATTACAGCAAAGGAAACACAGATGGAAATGGTCAGGTTAGAGATACGTGACCACAACCAGTAATTTGCAGAACAAACTCAAGAGAAGAAAAGCCACACTTAAAAATCTGCAGATATTAAACCAAGCATCTAGTCTATACTTAGGACTATATTTCAAGAGCATAAGTAAAGAGGAAGACATAGTTATGAGCCTATAGCAAAAAGTAGATGTCTCCTCAGGTGCAAAAGCACAGGGAGAAGCTAGTCTGGATCAAAATTATTTCCATGTCCCGTCCCCTCTGGTTAAAGCCTCTCACCAGGGCTCTTCACTGAGGAGAAACCTGTGACAAATATCAAAAACCATTACATGACATAAACAATTTATTATATATAAAAACATGTAGAAAAGTATGGGATAGTCATAATCAATTGTGGGCTTAAATGCTCTCAACATATCCCCAAATTGTCTTCATAAAGCATCAGAATTATAATGATGCTAACAATACCTAACATTTATTGAATATTTACTATGTGCCAAGTTTTGTTCTAAGACCTTTATGTGTACTCTTTTTTTTATTATTTTTTAAAAAATTTTATTTATTATTATTTTTAGAGAAAGGGGGAGGAGAGAGGCAGAGAGGGAGAGAGACATCAATGTATGGGTGCCCTTAAACTGCCTCCAGCTACAGACCTGGCTGGAGAACTGACTTGCAACCTGGTTATGTGCCCTGGCTAGAAATCGAACCAGCAATCTTTGGGTTCTCAGGCCAGTGCCTTATCCCACTGTGCCACCAGCCAGGGCCTATGTACTAACTCTTTTAATCTCACAACAACTCTGAGTTAAGTGTGTTAGTATCATCCCCAATTTATAGATGAAGAAACTAAGTTGCCCATAAAGTAGGAGGCTATATAGCTGTGGAGATAATCTCACTCTCTACTACTACACTAAATTGACATATTTTTAGTGTTATCTGTTGACAAGAACAAGGACTCTACCTGGCTATTAGAGTCAAGCTATTATTCTCCAGTAAGCAGCCCAAGTTATGGAAGTTAAATTAACAAGACTTTTAAGTCTGAGTATGTCAGCCATGTGTCCCAGTTATCTACCTCTACGAGATCAACTATCTCAAACTATCCCAAACTTAGGGAGATAACTTAGTTTAAACTGTGACAATAATTTTATTTTGCCCATGAATTTTCAATCTGGGCAGGATGTATCTTTGCTCCACACAGTGTCAACCAGAGTGGCAGAAAAGTTTGTTAGGACAAAAAGTAACTCCATGTTGTAGACTATAATCATCTGAAAACTCATTCACTCACACAGTTAATAACCAGCTGTCAGGTAGGAGGTCAGCAAGCATACCTGCATGTGTTTCCTCACAGCATGTTGAATGGGTGCCAAGAATAAACATTCCAAAACAATAAGGTACAAGTACATGGCATTTTTATGACATAGCTTCAAAAGTCACATGGCACCACTATTAATCAAGGCAATCAAAAAGTCAGCTAAGGGCCCTGGCTGGTAGCACAGTGGATAAGGCGCCGGTCTGCAAACCCAAAGGTCGCAGGTTCAATTCCCCAGCCAGGGCACATAACCAGGTTGCAAACCAGGTCTCCAGTCAGGTCTGTGGCTGGAGGCAGGTGAAAAGCAACCATACATTGATGTCTCTCGTCCTCTCTGCCTCTCTCCCTTCCCCTCTTTCTCAAAATAATGAAATAAAGTCTTAAAAAAAATTAAAAAAAAAAAGTCAGCTAAGGTTTAAAGAAAACATAGACCCCACCACTCAATGGAAAGAGTGACAATGTCATTAGATAGTACAGCCTAAAGTAGGGGATATACATTGGCAGACACCTTTGGAAAATATAACCTGTCTTAACAAAACAAGTAGAGCTTTGCAAAAGCTAAGTATAATGGACCAATACAATAAATAAAAAATTAACTGATGTCAACAACATCCTAATTACTTACTTTATGAGTTACTTTAAAAATAAAATTTTCACTGCTTAAATTTCCTTCTACTGTAGAGCTTTAAGACATTTCAATTTATAACTTAATTGTATGTGATCCGATTTTAGCTTCCTGGGGACCAAATCTGAGATTAAATCACCCTTCCATTGGGAACAGTTAGGGAAATAAGGACTGATACTATAAAAGATCAGAATTTGTCCATCCTCGTGTTAATGTGGAAAAATAAGAACTGCCATTCAAGCTTTCAAATATAAAAGTATCATTTCAGTAACACCTACTTCCTCTGAGGCATTTTGTCTTGCCCTACAAAAGCAAGGGAAACTAAAATCTCAGTTTGCTTTACCAAAGAGGCCATGTCATTTGCAGAGCCTCCTCTAAGGACATGAGAAAACAACCCCATCACTGTAATTCCTGTTCCTTTGGTCAATAATCAGCAAGTTACTGATTTCATTCAGACTACAAGTGCTCAGTATTTTCTGTGACTAAAATTCAGGGCCCTGTTTTTAAACCTGGTTTCCAAAGGTTTCTGCATTTAAAAGATGCAGAAAAGAATGCAGAAAAGATGCTGTGTTCTTTTCTATTCATCATTACTTTCACCCCTGAGATACAGTATCTGCAACTTGATATGCCCTTCCCCCCGATAAGACCTAAATCTTATCCATTACTTAACTCAATAGAGATGATGATTTCTTAGGCCTCCTGAGTGGACATCTGCAATCCAAGCAAGAGAGACACTTGTATTAGCAAAATTCTTATCTGAAAATCATTTGGAGACACGTGAAAATTCTAAGAAGCTCAGAGACGCCATATCAATGGAAAGAGATAATATAAAGAGTGCTCCCTATTTAGGGACTGTTAAGCAAATAAAGGGTTCAGCAAGAGTATTTGAGCCTTCTGACTCAAGAACAGGGAAAGCCTAAAAGGTGTCAGAAGAAGGTGAAATGGGTTGGAATAGAGCTGAACTTTCTGATGTTTCAAGGAAAGAATAAGCAACAAGAATCTAGGAGGTAAGATAAAAAGGGAAGCAGGTGGTGGAGGAGAGAAATATTATTCATTGTCTCCCCTTCCAGGCTGTATGTTCTGTGAAAACTAGGAGGGGCTGTTTTGTTCCCTGTAACTCTTCCAGTGCTTAGAACAGTACAGGACAGGTTGCCAATAAGCAACCAGTCTTTGGTGAATGGATAAATGATATTTATAGAGAGCAGTAACCCTCCAGATGAAATCTAATGAGAGATGGGAATCTGCGAGTTTACTCTTTTGATGGCAGACCCACTAATCAACCTACTGGTCCTCTCTCCCTCCTCACGGCTGTGCCAGGGGAGGATGCTAACCTCCTCCCTGACCTGGAGACCTACAGGGCAGAGTCGTGTCTCCCCATCACAGATGTAAAAGGAATATGTACCAAAATCTATGCACTGAGCACAATAGGTCACCTTCGCAGTCCAACTGCAAGTACCCCCGCCTTCTGCAAAGGAACAGTAGCAGGCGCCTGGGCTTATTCATAGCATACTAAACTGACTTCCATTTACAGGTTGAAAAGGCCATAGCACAGTCACCAAGGAGTGGTACTTACACATCTTCCACTCTCACCTGGGCCTACTGAAAAAGCGGAAAGGAAGAAAGAGGTTTTTTTCTTCATTTAAAGTTTTCTTCTTAGAAAATATCCTATTTCCCTGCCTGTCCTAACAACTGCTTTCAGAAATGCTGTCAATAGGGCAACAGGAGCACAAGGCCATGACAGGGGCCTTTTGTCTTCCTTTAGGCTCTCGGTAAATCTGCCTTGAATGCGGAGCCAGCTTCAGTCACTAAGTCCGTGTCACTTAACCCCAGGGCTCATCTTCTTCATTTATAAAACAAGAGATCAGGAATAAATAAACTTAAGGTTTCTTCCGGTCACAAATTCTTGAAGTCAATAAGTAATTAAGAAAGGAGTCTAAATAATAATCTTTCTGATGGTGTAAGGAAAAAAAAAAAAGGTGCTAGTTAATTCTTTCTTGTAATCTAATCATGCCATTTATTTCTCTGACCAATATGTAACCAACTGTTTACGGTAGACTCACTATATGCATGGCATTGTGCTACTTCTCTGATGTTCCAGAGCTTGTATTTATAAATGGTATCTGCGTGAGTTTTGATCCATGTTTTGGGAATTTGGGGTTCTATTCAAAATTCTGATAAATTATATGATCTGTTCACTTACCAGTTATTCAAGAGACAGTTAAAAAGCTAAGAACATAATGATTAGCTCTCAATAAAGGAAGATTAACTTGACTACTAATGGAAGATGTTCAGTGTTTGAGATTTGCTTAACTTTATAAACTAGAATAATGGGTAGACAAACTCACTAGTGATCAGAACCTTTATTTACAAACGTTTCCAGATACTAAATGTCATGATAAGTACCATCTGCTGAGCACTTCCTATGGCCCACTGCTTTATATGCCACCTTCAAAACAGCCCTCTAAGAAAAGTATTTAGTCCCACAGAAGAGATGACAAAGGAGATAACAGGTCCTAAAAGATGGTACAGAGTCACAATTTCCTGCCTCTCAAGCAATGATTCCCAAAGGTGATAGGTAATTTTCTACCAATATTCTAATTTTCTAAATTTCTGTTTATCAGCTTCATAATTAAAATGAAAACTTTACAGCCCTGGCTGGTAGCACAGTGAATAAGGCGCCAGCCGGCCTGCGAACCCAAAGGTTTCTGGTTCGATTCCCCAGCCAGGGCACATAATCAGGTTGCAAACCAGGCTCCAGCCAGGTCTATGGCTGGGGGCAGATGAAAGGCAACTATACACTGATGTCTCCTCTCTCCCTCTCTGCCTCCTCCCTTCCTTTCTCTCTGGAAATGATAAATAAAAATCTTAAAAAAAAAAAAACTTTAATAGATAGTCTGTTCTTGGTTTATACTCTTGAGTAGCCAGTTGCTGTACAGTATAGAAAGTTTTGACTGAATGAATGCGGTTTTTGCCTTGTTGATAGCATCAAATTTGAGAGTTGTCACAGTGAAGATCAGTGTGTCCTTGGAAGAGAGCCATGCCCATAGAAATCATCTTCCCCAAGCAATTAAAGGGTGTCTGGTCTGTTAGCCTCCAGGGTTTGGAGTGAGACCCATCTGTTTCTGCCTTTATACAAATGGCAAAATTATCTTCAGTTCTTCAGATGAATAATAAATCTACATAGGTTATTAATCATCATTAAACAGAAAATCTTTATCTTGCCCTTAAAAAACCTTTTTTAAAAAGCCTAATGTGGTTAGTTTATAATATACATAATGTTTCTAAAGTAAAGCTTCTTCAAATTGGCTTTGGAACAATAAACACTGTCATCAGACAAGGAAAAAAAATCCTGGAAGATGGTAGTTTGTTAGTGGGAGATGGAATCCCTACTCCAACACAACCTGGCTGAAGGCACCAAAACCTTTAATGGAATTTTAGTTACTACCAGAGAATCAGCTCTATTGATTGCTGCAATGTGGGAGGCAGGGAAGGAAAGTATAAATGATTTAAAAGGAATTACAAAACCCAAAAGAAAATGTTAAAACTACAAATATATAGTTAGTTATATGTTGTTTGGTACAATATCATAGAATTAAAATAAATGGCAGCATTACTGCTGGTTCTAAGATCATTATATTATTTTTATTCCCAATTAGCAATATACAACATCTGTCCCGAAAGTACGGGGCCAATGTCAATATAATTAAAACAGTTTGCACAGCTGATACTTTCAGGACAGACATCATTGTAAATCTACAGGATGTGGAAAAAGTAAATTTAAAGTTTTTCATATGTAAAATAATACAATAATTATTAAATAATAATACAAAAGCCCCAGCTGGTGTTGTTCAGTGGATTAAGTGCTGGCCTGTAAACCAGTTTTGCTGGTTTCATGAGTTTGATTCCCAGTCAGAGCACATGCTTGGATTGCAGGCCAGGTCCCCAGTTGGGGGCATGCAAGAGGCAACTGATTGGTGTATCTCTCACACATTATAATTCTCTCTGTCTTTTTCTCCTCCCTTTCCCCTCTCTCTAAAAATAAATAAAACCTTTTAAATAAAAATAAATAAATAAAATATAAACCTACTTTTGTCCCACCCTGTATTTCTTTGAAAACCATAGCCCATTAAAGGTTGAAGGAAATACTGCCTCAAATTCTAAAAAGTTAGAAACCTAGGAAGATGGGATTTGTCTTGAATATCTGAGGAAAGGTTGTTAAGTTTGTAAAAATAATGTATTTAACACTTTCTAGGTTTTAGTTTGGGCCAGGTTTGAAATATACAGAGGTAATCAATAAAACCTTCTAATGAAGGAACTCATCTACCACTGGAAAGGAGAGGCAGGAAGAAAAAAGAAGTTAACAAATGTTGAATACTCTCTACATCAAGCCTTGTACTAGTAGCTCTGCAACCAAGAGCTCATTTACTACAACAACCTGGACAATTATTCCCATGTTACATTATTTCCACAGTGTTTTTTTAATAAAAGAAAGTTTATTTAGAAAGTCATGGTGGTAGACAAAGTGAGCCATAAAAGAAATGGCCTCAAGAAACAAGTAACAGAGGCACAACAAAGGCCCTCTGAGCTTAGGGGAGAGAAAGAAAGGTCAAGGTAACATATCTGACCGGAGGGGGACCACAGGAAAGGCGCAGGTATTTTCCCAGCATTACTCATATTTTACAGTTCACCAAAGCTCGGGAAAAAATGGGTATCCTGCCTAGGATCACATTGTAATATGGTAAAACTGGAACTTAAAATCATTACACCTATTCTTTCCACTACTCAAATAAATGTCTAAATGTACATCCAACTGGCTGAAAGGCAACCCGTTGCTTAAAATACAAAGTCTATTCATGAATAATTAGCTTTTCACTTATCTGGATTCTACAAAAAATCTGCCATAGGAAAAAAGGATTAGCAATCATTACAGATGTGGCTTCAATTCTAAATTAGGGAAAATGAATAAGCCAGTATCACAACTGACAAGGGAAGAAACATATTTTCTTCCACATAGGTAAGTGAGGAAAAATGAAGAAATTATATAAAATAATATCAAAGGACAAAGTAAAATACATAATTATTAGTCAAAATACTTTATTAATTTATGTAAGTAATTATTATTTTTGCATGAATGAGTACAGGAAAACATGAAGACTACTTGGGCACAACCAGCTTCTTCAATAATGGGCAACACATTCACAAATTTTTCTTGTGAGAGCCAGATGATTTATTAATAGCAGTGTTGAAATACAGCCAGATAATGGTAATAAAATTCAACCCAAAACTATACTTAGTGATAATAAGTAAATATTAATCAATATTAAAGACATCAGTGAGAACACTGGTATTTGTCAACCAGGACAATCTTATAACTCTTTAGAAAGAATTCAGCCACAGTCCATCTCAATTTGGAGTCCAGATTAACACTAATGGGAACTCTCTGCCTCCATTTCAGCTGCTTCATGAAAGAGAAAATGCTTTCACAGAACAGGACACACTCAAAAACCTCTCAAAATATGTTTTAAAGAAATTTCATGGTACTTCTAACTGTCTTCAAATTTCAGAGAATGATGTGGGTATGTTTTATTTAACAGGCATACGTTGCACTCTGTTGAATCTTGAATCCCATCCACAACTACACACTGTGGTTTCCTACTGCAGATAGTCAGGAATAACTGCAAAAACTTAAAACATCACTCATGTTCATCAAAATCTGCACATCTCTTCTAAAACTGAATTTATTCTCAACATGCTGCACAATTCTTAAAGAGCAATAATTCTATTGATTGTAAGAGAATTAAGCAATAGAACATGTATAAGCAGGCTGCTTTCAGCAACCACACTTCTCACTGGAAGTGAGAAGCTTAATACCTGCACCCTAAACAATAATTTTAAGATGTCTACAAATAAAACTTTCTTTTTGGTTAGCTATTTACTACAAGTTCAACTTCAGTCTGTCAATTGAGAAAAAAGTGCAACCAAGCAGGCAGTTGACTCAGAGGCATTTAAATACCAACAAGTTATGATTAAACAACACATTCAACAAATGTTTAAGACATGTGCTATAAACTAACTAGACCTAACACCTATCTATAGAACATTCCACCTAACAACAACAGAATACACATTCTTGTCTCATGTATATAGAACATTCTCGGAGATAGACTATATAATAAGCCATAAAACAAGCCTACAAATATATTAAAAAGGATTGAAATCATGTGAAGTATGTTTTCTGACCACAGTAGAATAAAACTAAAAATAACAAAGATATTTAGAAAGATCAAAAATTTTAAAACACATTACGAAATAACCAATAGGTAAAAAACAAAACAGCAATGGCTTAGGAAACAAGAAAATACATTGAAACAAATTAAAATTAATATACAACATACCCAAAGTTACAAGATGCAGCAAAATCAGTACTTAGAGGAAAATTTATAGCTAAAAACATCTATATCAAAAAGAAGACACATCTCTAGTCAAGAACCTAACCTCCCACTTTAAGACACTGGGAAAAAATGCAAACTATATGTATGGCATTCAGAAAGAAGGAAATAATAAAGATTAGGGCAAAAATTATTAAAATAAAAAGTAGTAAAGATAAAACAGAGGAAATCAACAAAACCAAAAGTGGATGTTTGAAAAGATCAACAAAATTTACAAGCTTTCTGCTATATTGACCAAGAAAAAAAAGAAGTGTCAAATTACTAAAAATCAGGAATGAAACAGATGGCATTACTTCCAACCTTATAGGAATAAATGGAATTATAAAGAAACATGCCAACAAGATAGATAATCTAGGTGAAATGGATAAATTCTTAGATATACACAAACTACCAAAACTGATTCAATAAGAAATAAAAAATCTGAATAGACTTAAAACAACTACAAAAATAGTATTAATGATTTTAAAGCCTCCCATAAAGAAAATACCAGGCCCAAATGGCTTCAGCAGTGAATTTTATCACACAATCAAAAAAGAGTTAATACCAATTCTTTACAAGCTCTTACCAAAAATTTAAAAGGATAAAATACTTCCTAACACATTTTATCATCACTGAAACCAAAACTAGATAAGAAAAAATAATGAAAACTATGGTGCAGTATCACTATGACGATAGGTAACCCTCATATAATACGGTTGTTAGGTTCCTAAAAAGAGCTGGGTTATGCGAATCTGTGCTATGTAAAATGAAGAACTCATACAAAAAAGGGAGTTAGGTTCCAAAAACTAAAAATACGTAATACTATTATATTTTTATAATTAGGAGAAATATCTTTAGTAAAGAAATTTTCACCAAAAGTATAACATATTAATGTGCATTAAATACTGTTTTCTTCATCATCACTACTAAGCACCATTAACTGAGGATGTTTTCTTTTTGACAAAATTATCTTCATCCTCTGAACTTTCTTCAGCGTTATCTTGATTTCTAGCCTGTCTTTTTTTTTTTTTTTTCCAAAAAAATCTGTTATTTTAGATTGCTTGCTTTTAGCTGAGAGGTCTTTATAAATTTCATGATATGGTGCTAAGCACTTGTGAAGTTCTCTCTTAGA
Source organism: Noctilio leporinus (assembly GCA_004026585.1). Classification (NCBI taxonomy): domain Eukaryota; kingdom Metazoa; phylum Chordata; class Mammalia; order Chiroptera; family Noctilionidae; genus Noctilio; species Noctilio leporinus. The sequence goes on along the minus strand of PVIW01003278.1, from coordinate 19,981 downwards.
CTTTGTGCTTCTTTCGGTGGAAGGATCTTCATTTAGGAAATAAGCTCCAACTGTTCGACTAAGTCTAGGCCTTTCTTTATGCTTTCTAGAGTAAACTGTTTATTTTTTGCTCTTAAAAGCTCTTATTATGCTCTGTGCTGTTCGGAGATTTCTCTAATTCTCAAACCATGTTAGAGGCAAGCTGTGTTCTGAGATGCCGTGTTGTACAAGGGCTTTCCCCAAACCTCAAACCCTGTTAGAGTGAAACTGTGTTATGGAAGTGCTGTGTGATAGGGGGTTACCTGTAGAGAATAGATGCAAAATCCTCAACAGAACATTAACAAACAGGATCTAGGAACATAAAAAAAGACCATATACCATGACCAAGTGAGACTGATCCCAGGAATTCAATGTTGATACAATATCCAAAAATCTATTAACGTGATACATCATTTAATAAAGGACAAAACAACATGATTATCTCAATAGATGCCCAAAAGGATATGATAAAATAAAATACCCTTCACAATAAAAACACTCAGCAAACTAGGATTAGAGAAATTTCTCAATGTAATAAAGTGCATGTATAAAAACCCATAGCTAATAACAGACATAGTGGGAAAAGGCAGGATGCTTTCACCCAGAGATTAGAAGACAAAAGTGGTGCTCTCATGAATTGCATTCCGAGTTGTACTAGAGTTTCTAAACAGGCCAATTAGGCAAGAAAATAAGATCAATGTCATCCAGATTGGAAAGAAAAAGGTAAACTCTATTTGTAGATAATATGGTCTTGTACATAGCAAATCCTAAGAAATCCACCTAAAAAATACTTTAGCTAATAAGTGAATTCAGCAAGGTGACAGGATACATGGTAAAACACAAATTCAATTGCATTTCTATGCACTTACAATGAACAATCTGAAAATGAAATGAAAACAACTCCATTTACAGTAACATCAAAAAAAAATTACTTAGAAGTAAAATTAGCAAAAATTGTATAAAATTTATACTTCAAAACTATAGAACAGTGTTGAAAAAAAGAAAATCTAAACAAAAGGAAAGTCTGTTAAATCAGAAGACTTAATAGTGTTAAGATGGCAATGCTCTCAAAATGTATGTCTTACTATTATGCCTAACCAATAATCATTATCAGCCTCCAGGGCATTCTTTAAAAACGTCATCCTTTTGGAGAGGTTTCAAACAATTATGGACAAGCATCTGGATGGTACTCTCCTATAAATTCCACAACAGCTTTGCACACACATAGATTGCTCTGTCTTCTCACCTGCAGCAGTTCTAGCAAAGGTTATTTTAAAATTTAGAACACATCAACATCAGACAAGCAGTCCAAACACTGTTGAATCTCTTAGAACTCTTAACTAATTTGTGACTTGTAAATTTTGCATACTCTAGCCTAGACTTTAAATTTTGCCCAGGCTCAAAGTATGGAGTGACCAGATTTAGCACATATAAACAATACAAAAACAAGATGCCAGGTTCCATTTGAGTTTTAGTAAATAACAAATAATGAGTTAGTTTAAGGATGCCCCATGCAGTATGTGAAGTGTATCTGTAATTTTTAATAGAGCCTGGGCCATCCTGATACTAACACATTATTTGTAATTTATCTGCAATTCAGATTTAACTGGATGTCCTTTATTTATCCATCAACTTTGTCCTAGAGGATAGAAATCAGACTTCCCATATTTCCATCTTCTCTTAGCACTAATGTCACATTGCCTAAGCTTGCATTTTTGTAAAAATGCTTCCTGGCTAATGCAATCTATCCCTCTCATACTCTCCTTGCTTTTCCTAGCTCTAGTTCCTACTAGTGATTTTTGAAATGAGTTTTGATTACCTCTTCAGATTTTGCTCTAGCTCAGCTCTTTGCTTTAAAAGAGCCAAGTCCCCACCAGTGGTTCGGAACATAAACTATTCTGAGGGTTTCTGTGCTATCTAAATTCTCTCCCACAAGCTCCAGGAGTGAAATAGAAAGGAAAAAATAATCATCAAAATGCATCTGCAGTCACAGAAAGAGAGAGACACAGAAGACGCAAGGCAATAAATATTTTCTGTAAGACCCTGGTGTTGGAGAACACAGTTCAGTACATTCAATTTACGTCTGCCCGGAGTCAAAGCTCACGGACCCAGACGTGCTTTATTTGGCCCACACCGTATCATCCTTTATAGTGTTTTCTAGAATTTTCATTTAATTCTTAATAATCAGGATACTACCTAAAAACTCTGCAAGTTTTCTTGAAAAATAAGACCTAGCAGCTCTGGGCCTGCATACCTATCTGATAACCAGAGAATGAACCCCCAAAGACCCTTCCCCTCACTGCCATCTCTCTCACTGGCAGCCGGATCAACACGGTCTGTCCCAAAAGTATTGGCCACGCAAACTTTTAATTACATTGACATTGGCTTCATACTTTCGGGACAGACCTCAGACCTATGGCTGCTTGGGAGTTAGTAACCCTCTCATATAAACCCTTCACTCTTTACAAGTCCATATTCTGGTTCCTACTCCCTGTCTGTACAAGCTTCAGGAGCTAATTAGGCATGTCACACCTAGCAGATCCCCACCTGCCACTGCTCTCCTGTCCCTACTAGTCATTTGTACAATGTCCTACGTGGTAGGCAGATTATGTTCATCCAGATGTAAAATAAAGCTGAATTCCACACAAGATTTAGAGTGTTGCCCATGTGATAAGGACAAAACATCCTGAGGAAAATGTGTACCAACTTATAAATCAAGAGGGAAATGTGAGATTTAAAAGCCTGTAACTACCGCATACTAAATGGACAGTGTTACATTCAAACTCAATGGAGCAAATACAGTGTTTCACTATCATCAGAACAATGATAAATGCAACCATTGCTACTTAGCCCCAAGAACTACAGCACAACAATTCTTGTTCCTGCTCAAAACAGTGTTTGCAAACTGCATTTGTCAAAAATTGAAGACAGCCGGAAATAAAGCATTTAAATCAGCAAATTTTCATGTTGAAATTTCCTAACCTGAATATTACAAGAATGTGAGGCACTACCACCAATACTACCAATAGGATAATTACTAAACATTGCATACCAATAACGGAGCAGACTGCGATACAGACTCCTAGTGTACCTAGTACATTATGTCACATTTATTCAGCAAATTTCCTAAGCCTGCAACTTCGCAAAAGTACTCTTACACAAGAAGCCTAACTGAAGACGACACTGAAGCTTTTTTCACAAATCAGTTCATACAACAAAGTTAATAAAATTCTCTTATTGGTCTAAATGAGTAATTATTTCCTTTCATTATTACAGCCATATATGATTAATTGGACTCACGATTCAGGACATGGTATGTGTATTTATTTTCTTTTCTCATTTTCAGAAAGGCATGCGATCATTTGTGACAAACCTCAGACCTATCCTTTTCCTGTAAAACTGCCAGAATCATAGTTTTCTACTTTACTTTTTTTTTAGTAGTTTATTTTGCCTTTCCTTTTTTTTTTTCCTTTCCTTTTAATACTTAACTTCAGAAGCTTCCCTAAAGCAAAAATTCCTTTGTTTCTATCAGGGTTAAATCAAAGTTACAGATGAGCTCTTTGCCATCAGGGAAGGATATTTGAGGGAGAGAAGTTAGTCATCATTCATGCCCCTACCCTGCTGGTCAGCACCTTGATTTCCCCCTACCATTTGCTCTCTGCTCTCCCCAGCTGAGTGGTAGGCATTTGGTCCCTTTGCCTACTGTGTCCCAAGTACGTACACAGCCTCAGTCTAGAAAGGCAGCATCTGCCTTCTTTCCCCCTTCAACAAAGGTGCTTGAATCCTACACATGCAACTTGGAGTAAAATTCTAAGTGACAATAGCATCTTTCAGTAATTTACCTATCAATCCCCTCTATTTCCTCCCTGCCCTGGTTGCAGCGATAGCAATTTGCTTAATAGTTTTACATCCTAAGTAGCAAACTACCGCTAAAGAAAAAATATATATATATATATGCTGCAGTTAGTATATGACAATTTGTTATTTACAGCAGTGTCATTTCAATTAGCTTCCTTAATACACTACTAACTCTGTAAATCAACACTGACATCTCAGAAATAATAATTCCTTTCATTCTTTACTCTTTTCCGCATCTCTTTTAGAATTAAAATATCAAGAGAGGGAAGAAGATGTGCACTAGTTTCCTGAAACTGCTACAACAGTTGACCACAACCTTGGCAGCTTAAAACAACAGAACTTTATTCTCTCATAGTCTGGAGCTCCAGAAGGTTGAAATTCAGCCGAGCCACATTCCTTCCCTCCAGAAGCTTTGGGGGAGAGTCCTTTCTTGTTTCTTCCAGCTCCTGGGCAGCCCTGGCATTCCTGGGCTTGGGGCTGCACCACTCTAATCGCTACCTCCAAGTTCACATCAGCTTCCTCTCTGTTTGTGTGATTTTCCTCTGCTTTCTCTTATCCAGACACAATGTGATGGCAAATAAACTCCCTTGGATAATCCAAGGTAATCTTCCCACCTCAAGATCCTTAGCTTCAGCAAAGGCCTTTTAACTGAATAAGTAACACTGGCAATTTACAGGAATTAGGACTTGACATCTTTCTGTGGCCATTATTTAACCTACTAGAAGTGAGTAAAGTCCTACATGTTAAAATATCTTAACTGGCTGAAAAGTACTAGCCAGGCACATACTATCTTTCAATTATATAGTATATTGCAAATTCTACATTCTTAGTAATATAAACAAGCACCAGTTGTAACAGTCACCCTCAGCATTCAGTAGCTAAAAAAAAAAAAAAAAAAAAAAAACCCAGATACTTAAATTGCAAAATCACCTGGATGAGACAGTGTTGGAATAAATAAAGAAGTAATTCAAAGGGCAAAACTAGACCTCTCAGAACTTGATGAGGACCTAGTCTGGAAGAGGATAAAGTTCTATTGTTACAAAACCAACAAACTGGTTTGGAGAAGACAGTATAATATGTTGAAATATGATCCACCCATAACACTCCACTTGGATGGAAATAAAAGAAAGAGAGAAGTAACAAAATATTTTTTCTGGGACAGCACATGAAAACCCATAAGTTACATGTTGAGCACTGCATGACAGCAAAACTACTACAAATATATTTTTCAAGCTTGATGGGAAGAAATAAGAGCATCATGGAGCTGAGAATTGAATTTATTTTGGAGAAAACTGTGGGAATATACAGTACATGACTAATGTGGTCAAGTTTTATCTAAGATAAGAAAAAATTACAAACATTTGAAATGTGTGCATTTCAGAAATAGGAATTCAATAAATTATCGAATAACTAATAGCAATGGGAAAAATGCTCTCAAGTGAAACCATGAGAGCACTTTTATTTTAACATACTTTATTTATTTTGCTATTACAGCTGTTCCAATTTTCCCCCCTTTGCCCTCCTCCACCCAGCACCCCATTTCCTCCAGCAATGCCCTCCTTAGTTCATATCCATGTGTCATGCATATAAGTTCTTTGGTTTCTCTATTTCCTTTGTTCTTCTTAACATCCCCCTGTCTATTCCGTAACCACCAATATGTACTTTTTCTTTTTTCCTTTCACATCCAGACAACTCACCATTTAATTACTGCCTTCGGTCAGCTTCTCAAATCATATTAATACAAAGTTTTCTTTTCATTATTACAAAATGCCTACATTAACTCATTTGTTTAAAGAATTACCCTTTTAAGTGATATTAACTGCAATATTACCAAACACAAAAATACATTTACACCCATACATATTTTTACACATATTTAAAGTACATACTGGATTTTGAAGAGTTAATACAAAATATTTAAAATATGCCAATAGCTTACATAATTATTACATATTAAATAATAGTATTTTAGATATATTGTAGCAAAATTAAGCACATTTTTTCTTCTTTAATATTTATTTTACTCTGGAATGCTATTTTTGTGAAATATATCACAGAAATCATGTGTTTCAGAACTCACTTTTGTGAAAGTTGTCCTAGAGACAGTGCCAAACCCATAGTAAAAAATGAATTTGGTTTTTGAGTCAGATCCTCCCCACTCCAATAATACAACTCAACTTTATTTTAAGCTACTGGAACTACCACTGATTCTTTTTGGAGTTTTCCATCATAAATAGTAGATTTATTTATTTATTTAGGCTGTGCACAGGTCTTACTTTTTTCAATACTCTCTGTTTTTCCTCTACATGTGTTTTACAAGTTGAAGCCTTCAAAACTAATGGCACCTGCAATGCTCAGCTGGTCCCCAGAGTAGACATTAATATGTCTACTAAGTTGAGGTAAAAAATTAAAATCCCTAGGATTTAAATAATTTTGTAGAATAGTATTCTAGCTATTTTTTTAACTTGTGGTTGACTTCCTATGTGGTCCTAAACTAACCCCTGAACTATTTAAGGGTCTGTTGAGGTAGAGATTAGGTATGTTCACATTTCAATAGTAAAGTTTACTATAGCATTAATTCCTTTTCCAAAGCATCCCCAGTTTGGGGGCCTTCATAACTGGAAATGTATATTTCCACAATTTAGTTGAAAGGAATCTCATCTAATTTACATGCTGATAGGAGAATATATATTGTCTATGTACACAAATCTTATAGTTTAGTAGTTTACAACTTCCATCCAAATTGGTCTTCATTCTCGGCATCTTTTCTAATCTAAAGATTGACTGATTTCACAACATACCCATGTCCAGTTGGTTGTTATTTAAACATAAATTGCTAACAAAATCTATATTACACACCCACAAATAAGCACATATTTTATAACAGTGAATAAGAAAGATAGCAAGTCTTCTATGTAATATACATCCACATTTTCTTACTCTTTTCTTCTTCCTTAACTGCATTAGATTTTTCTGAGTTATTGCAAATTACCTGATTTTCCCATATTGTGAAATTATTCCAACCTAAGAAATCTTGACCTGCAGTAATGCAGATACAAGTAATATACAAAATTGTACCTTATTTAGTAAAGTTTATTTATAACAAGATCACTTTAAAGCATTCATAAGTTAAAGTTGGTTCTTATCCATTCAGCTGCCCTGTCTTTTGATTAGTGCATTTAAACCCTTTACCTTTGTAGCTGTGTTTCTATCTGTCTCTCTGTTTCTTAAGCAGACCCTTTAGCATCTCTTGCAATCCTGGTTTGGTGGAGATGTATTCTTTTAGACTTCTTTTGTCTGGGAAACTCCTCATTTCACCTTCTATTTTGAATGACAGCCTTGCTGGGTAGAGTATTCTTGGTTGCAGGCCTTTGTTTTTCATTGCTTGAAATATTTTTTACCATTCCCTTCTGGCTTGTTGTGTTTCTGTGGAGAAATCAGCTGATAAACCTTATGGGAGTCCCCTTGTATGTTATTAGTTGTTTCTCTCTTGCTGCTTTTAGGATTCTCTCTTTTCTTTGAAACTTCCCATTTTCATTATGATGTGTTGAAGTGGGCCTGTTTGGGTTCATCTTCATTGGGACCCTCTGTGCTTCCTGAGTTTGCATGACATTTTCTCTCCTCAAATTAGGGAAGTTTTCTGTCATTACTTTTCCAAAGGGTTTTCTATCCCTTGCTCCTCCTTTTATCCTTCTGGTATCCCTATGATATGTATGCCATTACGTTTCATGTTGTCCTGCAGCTTTCTTAAAACCTCTTCATTCTTTTTCAGTCTTTTTTCATTTTGTTGCACTGCCTGGGAATCTTTTTCTACATTGACCTCCAGCTCCCTGATCCGATCCTCTGCTTTCTCTAGCCTGCTTTTGATTCCTTCTACTGTGTTCTTCAATTCAGAAAATGTATTCTTCATTTCCTCCTGGCTCTTATTGATGGTTTCTAGGTCCTTTTTAATGCTGGTGTAGTTCTCAGTAAGTTCCTTGTAGCTTTCCTGGAGTTTTTTGTAGTTCCCCTGGAGTTCTTTATAGTTCCCCTGGGGTTATTTATAGTTTTCTTTGAACTCGCTGAGCTCCTTGAGCTTCTCTATCACCATTATTTTGAATTCCGTGTCTGAGAGTGTGCTTGCCTCTTTCATTTTGCACTCTTCTTGGGGATTCCTCCTTTCCATTTGTTGAGGGTTTATTTCTTTGTCTCCCCATTTTAGGTGACTCTGGTTTATTTCTGCTTCTTGGATTGATCTGCTTTGGCTTATTGTCTTAGTGGTGTGACCTTCTGTGGTGTAGAGGCACACATTTTTTACTTCCTTGATCTGTGACATCAAGGAAGCTTGATGTCAAGCTTCCTTGATCTGTGACATCAAGGAAGCTACATCAAGGAAGCTTAGTGACATCAGCTTGTGTCCCAGTTTGGGCTTAGTTAGCCAGTTGGAGACTACCAGAGATCCACTGTCTATGTCTCCTTCAATTGTTAATCCAATCTGTCTATGATCTGAGGTCAGGCACTGCTGGGTGGGGTGCATTAATTCCTATGGGTGGGGCTGTGGCTTCCCCTCAGGCTCTTGCCCTTTGGAGAAGAGTGGTCTGCTGGCTGTATGGGGGATGAGTCAACCCCGAACTCAGGGGCTGCTCCCTCAGCTCTCCCCCTAAAGCCACTGACCCAAACTTTCCCCAAGCTTCTCTAGTCCAATCTGCCCTTTCTCTGCTGGAGCCCAGGGTAGGTGGGTGCCGCTGTATTTTCGTGCATGGTCCCTTTAAGAACTCGGTGTCTCTGTCAAGCCCACTAAACCTGGCAGCTTTTTGCTATTCGCAGCTGGGTGCTGTTTTACTCTCAGCTGTGTTGATGTAGGCTGGGAAGCCCAGTTGGGGGTTTAGATCCCACCCTCCTCAGGTGGAACCCCAGCTGCTGGGTTCTCTGTCTCTTCAGCTGCCGCCCGTGGGAGCCCTGCCAGCCTCTTGTGTCTCTTCACTTCCTACCAGTCATGTTGTGATGAATCGGCTCTTCTGTTCTGTCCATGGTAATAAGACTTCTCTCCAATTTGTGTTCTGTTGGTTATTCTGGATGATTTCTCCCCAATTAGGTTGTAATTCCAGTTTGGTGTTTGGAGGAGATTGGTGTAGTTTCACTTACTCCTCCACCATCTTGGTTCTTAATCGAGAGCATTTTTTAAAGGTCATAAACTAGTTTTGCTGCATTAACTTTAAAAGAAGACAACAAATGAAATATCAATCTCTTTTCATTACTGTGAACAGAAAATATGAAAGTAAGAATTTTTACCCTTTTTATGAAGACCTGATCAAAGCAATCTCATCTTAAGTAGGAGCTGGAGAGATATTTTTCAGCCCACTTGGAAAGTTTACATAACAACCTGCTGCTCATTCCCCTTTATAAATTTCAAATACATCAGGAAACAAACATTTCATTAAGTTTCCAGCCCTTCTTCTATATCTAATCTGAATTTACAGCCTAGAGAAGAAGCAGTCTGGTGGTAACAACCTCCAGCCATCACAGACATAATGTTGATAATTAAAAAAACTATGAGTTGAAAAGCCCTGAACTAGAATGACAGTGAGAGAATTATCCGAAATTCACTACAATGATAATACTCCCTGACATTCAAGGAATGCTGACTAATAGACACTGTGCTAAAGCACTTAACTGACTTAAGTTCTTGCAAAAATCTTAAGAGGAAGCTACTATTTTCAAGGATATTTTACAGCAAAGGAAAATGAAGTGATGATCCCAAGACTGGAAGTAGCTTAGTCAAGATTCAAGTACCCAGAGTCCAAATCCAGAGTAGAATTCGCATCTATTACCGCTGCTGAGCAACCATAACGCCACATGCTTACTGTGTGCCAGGCACTGCCAAAAAGGATCTCACACATAGGAGATGCTCCTCCCAAGCTCCCTGGGAGGTAGGTACTATGAAACCCAACTAAGAAGACTGCCACACAAGAAGATAATGTAACTTACCCATGGTCACACAGTAAATCGTAGATTAGCATTTCAACACAGCAAAGAAAATTCTAAAGGCAGCATACTTGACAAGTATAGTGTTACAACAGTAAACACTATTGACTTATGTCAGATTTAATAAAACTTTCTCTGAACAAGCAAAGAAGGGGAATCTAGTCATGTAATCTGCCTGTAGAAGGATGACTCCCTTAAATCCATCTCCCTGGACTTCTAAGCATAATATCCCTATGCCAGTTCCCCAGCTTTTGAAAGGAAAGGAAAGGATTGGGTAGCATTGTTACTTTTAATACATTTTAATGGGGAAAACAGTGTCAGGTTTCCTAATGACCTGATGTTCTAAGGGTAATATACTATATGAGGAAAGGATTAGAAAGAAGCATCCATTAACAAGTCAGAAATAATACAAGCACCAAAAGGAATTCTAAAATAACTTTCTCACCACTGCCTATGTTCAGTCAGATAGGTACCAACATTAATAAACAAACAAAAAAACAAATAGGCCTTAATCTGAGGGGACTTTCAGATGCATCTAGGAGGCTATTGGCTGGCACAAACCTAAAGACAGAAGACAACCAACTTAAAGAGAGGAATAGAGGAAATAATTTGGTCCAAAGCAGAGATTAGCAACAAGTAAACAAAAAAAAAAAAGTGTGTGTGTGTGTGTGTGTGTGTGTGTGTGTGTGTTTGTATGTATGTATGTGTGTTCCTATTTACCCTGAGGAAGTTCATAAAGATAATCTATTACATTGGTTTGTAGAGTCAAGTATATCCATGAAGAATATTTTCTCTAGTTCTTATGAATTCAGAGCAAGGGTTATGTTAGGACAACCACTGCTCACCTTTTCAGCTTCCCTATAATATCTAGAATGGGAAAAAGAATCCTGGTCAGGAGAGTCCAGTGGTGAGGAGTTAAGAAGGGCAAAAAGTGCCTTAAATTACTAACTAGATACTATTACAATTTTCTTCCTTTTGTCACTCACACACAAATACACACAAAGTACTAAAGGACACACTGTACCAGTGTGCAATATAATTATCTGCCAAATTTCAGGACAACAAGATTCATATGGGAGTAGAAAAGGAACCTACTCAGCATTTACTCAGAAAAGTAGTACCAAAATATATGTGACCAGTAAAAGCAACCCAACTTCCTGTTTCACAATTCAGTAATCCATTGCATTACTTATATGTGCAGAAAGCAATTTAAGAAGTTAACCTTTCCCTCAACCCCGCTAAAAAAAAGTGGAAGAGGCAAAGTAAAAAAAAAAAAAAAGAGTGAAATGAAAATATGATTATGATATTGCTGTCTGGACTTAGCTACAATTGTTTTAATAAATATACAATGTTTAAAACAACAGGTGAGTTCACTCCATGTCCCTTATTCCACCTGTTGATTTTACTAATCTCATCTGTCACATCCAATGCCATCCCCCCTGATATTCTTGCCACCACAGGAAAATGAAGGTCATGATATGAGATCAGCCTTGCCACTAAATCAAAGGAGGAAGTTTCTTGCCCAATAAATGCGTTTGATATCTATACTATAAAGTCACAGGATTTAACTACAGTTAACAATCATTAAGCTTTACTAACAGCTGTGTTCTAGCCCTACAATGTGCATCAACATCTCAGAAATAGTGTTGCTTAAAAAATGATAAATTTAACAAAAAAATAGTCATGGTGTATTCAGCTGAGGAAAGTGAAATAGAAACCCACAGAGTTTTTGCAGAAATAACAGTTCATGAATAAAACATCTGCATACTGCCTCAGACGGAATCAATCATATTAAAGGCTTCTATGACATAGGATAATATGCATGTATTTAAACTTTTCTTTTTGACAAATGACAGATCATCATCAAAATCCTTCCATATTCATTGAAAAGATATTGCCAATCTAAATGCTGACAACATCCACTGCCTCTTTTATGTGTGGTAGGGGACAGGGAGAGGTATGGGGTACTTCCCCATTCATGCTCAGAGTACAGTTTTACACACACAAAAAGAAAAAGAAGAAAAAAAAACAAAAAGTAAATCTGCAGAAATAGCAAACTCACTAGGGGAAAAAATATGGAATTTGGGTAAGTATGTCTCAAGTCCATATTGCATGTAAAGATTTATCTTAAAGATTTTCAAAAATAAGGCTACAGAATCATATTAACAGAAGGCAGCTCAATATATTATTTACATTCTGCTGACTTTCAAAAAAGAATTTGATTTCATGTACAATAAAAGACACATCAAATCAGAGCTGATAGAAGAGCATTTTAGTGCAGTGGTTGTGAGCTCAGACTCTGGGGGTGGAAAGGATGGCATCTGAACCCCATAAAGTACTAGCTGTGTGACCTTGAGCAAGTTATTTCATATCCCTAATCCTCAATTTTCTTCCCTGTAAAACTAAAATGCTAATACATATTTCTTAGGGGACTGTGTGAAATAACATATAAAACAAACAAAGTATCATGCTAGTGTTGAAATAGTAAGAGCTCAGGAGATCCCAGATGATGGCAGGGTATGTAGAAGCTACACTCACTTCCTCCCAGGACCAAACTGGAATTACAACTAAACTATAGAAAAATCATCCTGAACAACCAACTGGATACTAGCTGGGAAAAAACCTTATAACTAAAAACTTACAGAAGAAACTACTTCATCACAATGTGACTGGTAGGAAGTGCATGACAGGGCTGGCTGGGCTCCCACAGATGGCAGCTAAATTCCGGAGGTATATTTCAGAATCCAGGGGGTTCCCCCTGAGAAGTGTGAAGGCTGAACCTCCAGCTGACCCCCAATACTAGAGCCCCAGAACATGGAAAGGTGCCCACCTAACATCTGGCTGTGAAAAGAGCGAGGTTTCTGTCTGCCAGGAAGAGACAAGTAGAGATGCAAAAAGCCAATGCACAAAACTCTTATTTGCAGCCACTTCCCCTAGGCTCCAGCAGAGGCAGAGTGAACTAGAGCTGTGGGAGAGGGGAGTCTGGGACTGGTGGCTCTGGGGAAAGAACTGAGAGAGCAGTCACCAGGATCTCTGTGCTGAGCCATTCCCTATATTGCAGGAGCCAGCTTTCCAGGCAGAGCACTCCATTCCATGAGGCATAACTGTTGGGACGCAATAGCCCCATCTGCAGGAATCCCTCTTGCTCTACCTTGTGAAGCTTTAGCCCTAAGGGAGTATAGCCAACGTATCTCTCAGTGATTAAGCCTAACAGGCAAGCCTGTAGGCAAAGGTGGATCTCTGGGTTCTTTGAGATTTTAGCTGACCCACCCTCAAGCCAGGTGCTGATAAAAACCAGTGTTGGTGCACAGCTTGGTCCTTTCCACATGCACCTGGGCCCAGCAGTGGGAGCCACAATCTGTGAATTGCTTGTAGCTCCAAACAGGATGCCCAGAGCTAGTCAGAGTTAGCATCTGACATAGGCCTGAACCAGTCTTTGCAGCTCTACCTAATACACAGAAACAAATGCAAAGAGGCAGCCTAAATGGGAAGACAAAGAAACAGACCCCAAATGCAATATCAAGAGAATTCTCCAGAAGAGAATAAAACAAAATGGAGGCAAGGAATTTATCAAATATAGAATTCAAATTAATGATTATAAGGATGCTCACCAGCATGAAAAAAAATTTAGAAGTCATAAAAAAGGATAAGAAATAAAGACTGCAATATCTGAAATAAATAATACACTGGAATGAATAAATGGTAGCTTAGACGAAGCAGAGGATCAAATCAAGTGAGCTGGAAGATAAAGTAGAAAAAAACACTCATATAGAGAACCAAAAATATAAAAGAATTTTTTTGATGATGATAGTTTAGGGGACCTTTGGGGCAACCTGAAGTGTAATAACATCTACATCAAAGGAATACCAGAAGGGGAAGAGAGAGAGCAAGGAATCAAGAACCTATTTGAAGAAACAATGACTAAAAACTTCAAACTTTCCTAACCTGGTGAAGGAAAAAGACACACAAGTCCAGGAAGTATGGAGAGTCCCAAACAAGGTGGACCCAAAGAAAATCACACCAAGATGCATCATAATTAAAATGGCAAAGCTTAAAAGCAAGGGGAGAATCTTGCAAGAGAAAACCAGTTAGTTACCTACAAGGAAGCTCCCATAAGACTGTCACATCATTTCTCAATAGAAACATTTTAAGCCAGAAAAGATTGGTATGAAATATTCAAAATGATGAAAAGCAAGAACCTACAAACAAGACTACTTACCTAGCAAAGCTATCCTTTAAAATTGAAGGAGAAATCAAGAGCTTCCCAGATAAGAAAAAGCTAAAGAAGTTTGCTACCACCAAAACAGTGTTGCAACAAATGTTAAAGGATTTGCTTTAGGAAGAAAATGAGAAAAATAGTTTTAAAAAATTAAATAGCAATAATTATTTATTTATTAATAATTGCTTCAAATGTAAATGGCTTAACTGTTCCAATCAAAAGACACAGGTAGCTGAATGCCTAAGAAAACAAAATCCACCCTGGCTGATATGGCTCTGTGGATTAAGCATTGGCCTGCAAACTCAGGGGTCACTGGCTGGTTCGATTCCCCAGTCAGGGCACATAACCAGGTTGCAAGCCAGGTCTCCAGCCAGGTCCCCAACTGGAGGCAGGTGAAAGGCAACCATACATTAATGTTTCTCTCCCTTTCTTCCTCCCTCCCTTCCTCTCTCTCTAAAGCTAATGAATAAAATTGTTAAATAAATAAATAATAATAATAATAAATCTTCTGGATAAAAAAAAATCCATATCTATGCTGTCTTCAAGAAAATATAAATTATGTTCAATGAAAGAAATAATAAGAGCTCAAGAAACTACGGGGCTGTTGTTTTGTAACTAATAATGATAAAAAAAATTAATAATAAAATAAAAATAAATTTAACAAAACCTAGGACTGTCCAAACTGTCAGTTCCTTATTAAGCACTTAAAAAATAAGAAAAATCCATAGGCTTTCACTAACAAGTATGTGCATGCCATACAGTTATAAAATTAAAGAACCAACCCCTTCTCTTTTGCAGGAAAAAGTCATTTCACCTTGATACAAAGGTAGCCTATAAGAGAATCTGCAAGCATAGGAGAAAAAGTGGTTCAAGAATTAATTTTACATTTGTTTCAAGGACCTAAGCAATTGAGATACTAAAGTTTTACATCATGAAATAAATAGATAGCAATGACTTTGGTTCAAAATAGTCTAAGAGCAGGAAAATCAGCTGGCTACTTTAATCACAATTTCTATTTTTAAAAACTGCATCCTCTTGTGTCCCCAGACTGAATAAGCCACAAATTGTTTCCCCTGAGAATCAAGCAAAAAAAAAAAAAGTAATTTATTTGATATTGTACATATAATTGCTGAAGATTCTGACAGAGAAGATTACTGAGCTTTCTTTTAGAGAGTAATTAGCAACTGAATTCACCTGCCTTGATTACAACATGGAGGAAGATGCTTATCTTTCAATTGACTTTGACAGAAGGGCATGCATAAAGATCGTCTAAAAGCTATACAAGTATAAACTTATTTGGTACAGTTAAAAGTCAAAAAGACACCTAGAAGACAGTACTGTTTGATACTTTCGAGGATTGGAATTTGATCTACAAAGAATATATTCTTACCCACTATCATTCTCAGAATGTGGTACATGACACAAACTCTTTAGAAGCATTAACAGCTGTGGTTGATGCTGAATTACAGTTAACCCTGAAATGGTTCTGCTTGTGGATTAGAGACTGACCACAGATGGACTGTTCAACGTCATGAAAGTCCTTTGCTCCTGAGCATCTTACTGAAACAGAGTATAGCCTGTTGATCCTCATTCAGGACAGATTATAGAATTCACTGAAGGCTACTGAGAAGGTAGTACATTTTGAATGTGCACCTAACAAAGTGTAGATCTATAATCAAGGAAAATCAAAAGCCACCTTCTTTGAAAATAGTTTAGTCTAAATGTTGAGACCATGCAAGAGAAACTGTAGTTGAGGAACAAATATAAGATCCAACACTTGGAATAGGATTTTGACTGTTCTCATGATACCTTCAGGTAGTACAATAGTTTCTGTCTTTTTGACTTTCAAATAACATCTCCACCTTGAGGTTTTACTAAAAGGAGAGATGTAACACATACAAGAAAAAGGTATTCCTTTCCTAAGTTCAAAAAATTGACTGCACAAGTATAGGATTTGACTTACTAGCAATTTATGTTTTTCAAAAAAATAAAAGAAAAAGAAGATATAGGTGTTTTATTTGCCTTCAATCTAAATGTAAGTCAAAAGTGTTATAGCTGCCCCCCCACAAAAACCTAAAAATCTGAAATTACATTGAAAGAGAAAATTACCTAAAGCAAGACAATGCAATAGTCCTTTTCTATTGTAAACAGCTATGGCCACACCAGAAATGAATGAGTTTAGTTTTGGGTGCCACATTTTAGAAGTCCATCAATAGCTGGAATATATATAGGGAAGGTGGCAAGAATGCTAAAGAATTTAAAAAACAGGTATGAGAAAGGAGGGAAGGAAATTAAGATATCAGTCTTTGGAAGAACAGGCCAGTGGCGGTGTGTTCAAGTCCTCACTGCCACTAACCCAGGAGCCATTAACAGGAACTGAAAGCAGGAATGGGTAATGTAGAACTGCCACCCCCACAGGCACACACATACCACAACTCCTGAGCCTTTGGTCCAGGCCATAGCTGAATTACGGGATCACTTACTTTTAAGGTAACACCAATACAAAATCCACCAGGATGTCTGACCTTCCCTGCTTTCCCTGGTTACACCTAAGTGCAGGCCTCTGTTCTCAAGTGTCACGTAAGTTCTCTGTTGCTGCTAACAAACCATCCCAGAACTGAGGGGGCTAAAACCATCTTCCCTGTCTCACAATTGCACAATTTGGGCTAAATCTTAGCTGGACAGTTCTCCTGTTGACCTTGCTGGTGGTCACTCAGTGGCTGCATTCAGCAGGCAGATTCGGGTTTGGGATCAGCAAAGATGACTTGGTGTCTCTCTCTCTCTCTCTCTCTCTCCCCCTCTCCCTCTCCCTCTCCGCCCCCCCCCCCTCCATCTAATGATGTAGTGTTAGGGAATCTCCCTTTTCACATTGCCCTCTTCAGGTAGTCTCTCCATCCAGGTAGCCAGACTTCTTTAATGGCATTAAGGGCTTGTAAAAAGACTAAAAGCTTAGCCCTAGAATTGGCACCGCCTCACTATTGCCTTGTCTTATTGACAGCAAGTCATAGATTCAGTCCAAATTCAAGGGAAGAACATGACATAAGGAGACATGGCTCACTGGCCTCACTCATGGGTCAGACCACTACAGCTGTCATCTCTCCAACTGCTGAACTGATGTTCTCTGCTCTGCTGGTAACTACTTATCCCACCTGCTGTGCCCTCAACTGTGGCCTCTGGAACCCTGGAGATCACAGAGTCCCCCACATGTTCAGCCTAATTTCTGAACAGTAGTGTTCACTGCCTTGCCTTAACTGACACCTGGCTACCCAGGAGGATGTGGGTCTAGCCTCTCACACTGTGCACTTTAGGAATTGTATTGGGAGAGTCTGATCTCTCAAAGCTTCTTCAGACCACTGTTCTATTCCTCTTAAGGTGCACGCTGACTTTCCCTTGTTTTTTGTTTTTTGTTTTTGTATCAATTTACCTTATTCACTGAAGATTTAAGGAGTCTTTTCAGTCTTTTCATACCACAAATCCTTCTATCATCCTGTGATCCAAGGCACTGGTATCACAATTCTTTCACCTCTTCACCTTCAGTAACCATCTCCTGAGCAGTTAGTTACCCACTCCACTGTAACATCTTGGATCACACCATCACTAAAACAGAACTCACTAATCCAGTTATCTCATTTTCTACCCACAGTATACTATTCTTCCAGGTTGCTAGCTCAAGTACCACCACAGTGTGTGTATATATAATGTATGGTATATTGTGTGTGTGTGTGTGTGTGTGTGTGTGTGTGTGTGTCTATCTGTCTGTCTGTCTCAGAGGCACTTTCTATCCACTGACCCCTTTATCCCTATCTACAAGTCCACTCACGTATTCCTTTTTTGTCTTTCACCAATAATTTTCTTTGAGACACCATAAAATGTCTTGTCCTTCGCCCTTCCATCTCACTCTCTGCCTAACCTATCCACCTACTTTTCAGTCCATGAATTCAAGTATCTGAGCTCTCTTGCAAAAAATTACCACACCAGAGATTAGTTTACAATAAAATTATAGTCATCACCCTCAAACCACTAGCAATACTACTTTCTTTCTCAGATTAGCATGCTGTCCTCTTAGCAAGCAACTATGTCCTAGGTTACTCCATTTACTTCTTTCTTCCCTGGTATCTGCCACCTTCCACTTTTAGCAGGTGACGTTGTTTGATACAGCACAGAAAAACCAAAAGGCACCCAAAGCCACAGACGGACCTTCCCTCAATGTCCACTCAGCATATGGGCAAACCTGCCTGCAACTGCAGTCATTGTCTGCTGTCCTTCCAGTCACAGTGGAGGGAGTGTCCTTTCTCCTATTGAAAGCTCAAGGTCCTCCACCGCCTGCTTAGTAATACCAGAGGTTTCATCTATTACCCTTTAACTCTGTTGCCTCACCACTTCTCTCACCCCACTTTCCTTCCTGTCTAGACCCAAACATCGTAAAAATAAAGAAAACCTCTATAGATCTCCTCTCCCTCCCCAGTTGCTACTTTCTGCCTCTGATCCTTCACAACCAAATATCTTGGGGGAGGGGGGAGTCTCTCTATCCTCACTTCCTACTCATATACCTCCCAACCCACTCTAATCTTCCTCACTTCCTACTCATATACCTCCCAACCCACCCTAATCTGGCTGGTGCCCTCATCACTTGGCTGGAACTGTCCTCACTACAGCTACTGTTGTGCTTCATGTTTCCAATCTAATGGACCCTTGGTGTTCCCCTTCCATCAGCAGCATAGGACATATGAAACCAGGCCTCCCTCTGAAAACACTCTTGCTGCATAACATAAGGATACCAGTTCTCCCAGATCCCCTCCTACTTCCCTGGGTGCTCCTGCTGAGTCTCATTTGGTGGCTCTCTCTCCTCCTTCACCCAGACTACAAAGGGCCTCATCTGCCCTGGCAACTGTACCCACCAATGTGGCTTTGAAGAACCCTAAATGCCAATGATGTCCAAATTACAATTGCCACCCATATAATTCTCTTAAGTTCCACATTTGCACATCCAACTGTCTTCTTGACATTTCTACTTAGATATCTCACTGGCCTCTCACACTAAACATCTCCCACTAAATTTGCCTCTCCATCAGGGTCCCCCATTTCCTAAAGGGCAACTTTATCCAGTTGCTTACATAAGACAGCTAGGAGTCATCCCATATTCCTTGCTCCCCGTTACTCACCCATCAAAGCAACTGGTCTACCTAATACGGTTGATCTTTCAACCACAAAAATTTGAACTGTGTGATCCATGTACATATTACAAATTTATCTTAATGAATATATTGATAAATGTTTTAAAGGTCTGACAATTTTTAAAAACTCACAGATGAACAAGGTAACAGAAATTTCTTTTAATTAAGAATAAGTTTAGGATGTCATGAATGCATAGCATATATGTAGTACTAATCTATTTTTTCATTTACTACTATAAAATATACACAAATTATAAAGTTAAAATTTATTAGAACTTGCAAATACAGACCATACATGGTGCTATTTGCTGTCAAGAGAAATGTAAACAAATATAAAGATACAGTATTAAAGTATGGCTGCGTCAAATTAACCCCAGTGATTCACACTGTAGTGCCACAGCCACTTCCTATTGCCACTACAGTGAGCACCAGTGTTGCACGTATCCTCTTGAAATGCCATGTGATGCCAATCATCACATAAGCAGTACATATCTGCAGTTCGTGTGTATTTTTTATTGTTTTGTGCTATACCATAAACCTTGAACAACACCATCAGACCCATATGAAGTGCCACTAGTGATGTTGAAAATGCTCCCAAGTAGCAGGAAAAAGTCATGATATTATAAAAGTTGAATTGCTTGATTGAGATCTGTAGCTCTGGTTGCCCACCATTTCAAAATAAATGAATCCAGCCAAAGGACCATGGGAAAAGAAAAGAAGAGGAGGGAAGGGGAGGGAAGGGGAGGGG